>JBCNJP010009765.1:0-26954 GCA_039602395.1 Deinandra increscens subsp. villosa | reverse complement strand
TATCTAGCCTAAAACGGTCTCTTTCCTCCTAATCATCAGATTCAGAATTCCTATCACTCCTAAAATGGGAACCCACTAGCAAACTGATTAACATATTTATACAACAATAAACACACAGGCTATTTAAGCTACTCATAGATCAGCTGGGCCTACCGACACATCATAGTTTAGTAATGCTTTCCATTCATACCATACTTATCACTTTACCAAATTATTGACTTTTATTCATTATTTTAACATTTAAGCACAAAATTAGAAAACCAATTCCCAGTTTTACCTATCATTTTCCATTATGTTGCAGCCAAAATCTTGGACATTTTCGAACAATTTTTTCAAGTTTTTTTTTTTTTTTTTTTGATTTTTGAAATTTATGACTCAAATAAAACACACCAAAAATAAATAAAAGACTCAAGACGCAAGTCTCCCATCCCCACACTTAAACGACACATTGCCCCCAATGTGAGATGAGATAAAATAAAATAGAAAGAAAAATAAACACACTAAAATAAAAGTAATATAAAAAAAAAAGAATGCAACGAAAAATAAAAAAGGTAATAAGAACACACTCCCCTGATTTTTAATGTGGATGAATGACAGGCGAGGTTGTACCAGCAGGTCCTCCATTGAACTTCATGATCATCTAAGCGCAAATATCATTTGACCTGCAAGACCAACACGAAACAAAAAGACTCGACACAAAAACAGTTAATCACGAAAAAATAAAAAAAATAAAAAATAATAATAATAAATTGCAGAAATTAAAGATTAATTTACAAACTATACAAACCGAGCACTAATCTTTTCAGCACAGAACTATAGACAACCTCCTAACTCACTATCCGGAGGCTTCACCTTCACATCTCTCAAAACCAACTTACCGGTTACCACCCGGTTTCTAACCACACAACTACCAACTAACCAACCACTAAATCTCGTCAAAGCTAATGACTTTTTAACTTTTCAATGCTTAAAACGACCCGGTAGAAACCTAATTCGACCTATGAAACTCATTTCCGGGTCATTTTCACCTATAACTACCAACAACCTCCCCACACTTGGTCTATGCACAATCTCCTCATCTAACTTACCTAAATCACCAAGTGTGGCCTTTCTAGAATCAAGCTTAACCACCAAAGCCTCCTCATTCACCAAATCAATCCCGGGTTCACCTAATGGGTCAAAAATCTCTCCTTTATCAACTAACCCCCCAGGATCCTCCCCACACTTGGGGTCTATCACTACCCAATCATCTAGATTTTTCTCATCATCTCTAACCTCCCAAGTTGTGGGTTCTACTGCACTCTCATCCTCATCCAACCTATTACCTACCATCACTTCCTTCCTAGTAACTAAATTGACACAACGATCGACACATGACCTAAAAGATTCTAATAAGCACACAGATTCGTTGTCCTTCTCCCTCGATCTACCAACCTGAAAACTCACACTCTCATCATCAACTCTTAATGTAATTGTACCCTCAAAAGCATCAACTAAGGCACGGGCAGTCCTAAGGAAAGGTCTACCTAATATTAGAGGGCATTTAACATCATAATCAGTATCAACAAGCACAAAATCAACAGGGAATAAAAAATTATCAACTTTCACAAGCACGTTTTCTACAATTCCCCTAGGTGTCACCATAGATCTATCAGCTAATGAAATGGTCATACGGGTCAGGGCAGGATCTCCTAATCCTAGGTGCTGAAATATGGAATATGGCATGACATTAATGGAAGCACCGAGATCTGCCAAAGCGTGAGTCACAGACGAGCTACCAAAAACACAAGGAATGGTGAATGTTCCCGGATCAGTCAATTTCTCGGGTAGCCTATTCTGGACAATAGCAGAACATTGAGCATCAAGTTGAATCTCAGATAAAGCTTCTAACTTCTTTTTATTTGACAACATTTCTTTTAAAAATTTGGCGTACTTAGGCATCTTTTGTAATACTTCAGTAAAAGGCAATGAGATCCTAAGTGACCTAAGAAGTTCAAGGAATTGACCATATTCTTGTGCATTCTTTTGTTGAATTAGTCGTTCAGGGTATGGCACACGCTTCAGGTCCTCTGCTGTAATCGGTTGACTGGCGAATCGCACTCTCTTCTTCTCCTTCGCCGCCTCCCACTTCATCAGTTTACCTCTCGATTGTGGATCTCTAACTTCCTCAACCTCGACGTTTGGTGCGGTGCTCGGATGCACCCTCCCGTCGGGAGTCTCTAACTCTATCTCCTCGTCAACCGGTTCCTCCTCAACTACCGGTGATGGACTCTCCAGAACTCGACCACTCCGTGTGGTAACCGCATTAACTGACGCGTTGGGGTTTTTATAAGTACTACCGGAAAATTGACCCCCTCGGCTGTTTAACTCCTTCAACTGCTTTGCAATATCTCCTACCGAGCTTTGTAAATCCAGAAAAGCTGCTTGTTGGTTTCTAAGAAGTGTATCATGCTCCATTAGCTTTTTCTGGGTCTCCTCATCTCTCGCGACAAGCTGCTGCAGAATCTGTGTTTGGTTCATGATTAACTCCGTAAGCTCCTTCGTAGTCGGACCTTCATTTCCTTCAGTATCTTGATTGTATCTCGATTGAAATCTAGGTGGGTTGCCTCCATCTCTCCACCCCGAATTCTGACTACTCCTCCACCCGGACTGAAAAGAATTACCGAACTGGTTTCGGTTTTCGATGTAGTCCACCTGCTCAGCGGAAGCGAGCAGGCAGTCGCGGGTGTTGTGAGCTCCACGACATAGCTCACATTTGGCCTGCTGTTTGAGCTGTAGATCGCAGACCAGCTTCTCTAATGCATCGATTCGGGCTTGAGCAGAGTTTTCTAGATTAATCTGATGAACTCCCTTAAGTGTAGAAGACGACCTAGTGGGTGCTAACGTGACAATCCTACGGTCTCCTGGGGTCTGCTGCTCAGCCACGGCGAAGCTCTCAAAAAGATTTTTGCATTCTTCGATTGTGAGTTTCTCCATCATATGCCCTCCAGCTGAAATGTTGAACTCTCTCTGCACGGCGTATGTCAAACCGTTATAGAATTTTTCGATGATCGCCCATTCCGTCAACCCGTGTTGCGGACACCTGCTGAGAAGAGTGTTGAAACGCTCATACGCTACAGAATAAGGCTCGTCGGGATCCATGCGAAAGCTGTGAATTTCCTCCCGAGTACGCGAAACCTTCGCTGGAGGGTGATACTTCTTCAAGAATTTATGCTTCAAATCTGCCCAGGTGGCAATCGAGTTAGGAGGAAGCGTCTCCAACCATACGGCCGCTCTAGATGCGAGCGAGAAAGGGAACAGCCGTAGGTATATAACATCATTCGTAACTCCGGTGAGTCCGAATGTGTTACAAACACGCACAAACCTCGAAAGGTGAGCTGGTGCGTCTTCATCTTCACGTCCGCTGAATTGAACAGTGTTAGATAGCGCGTTGATGACGTGAGATGGAATCTGCCAGTTGGCAGTGGCGGTGATGGTGGTGGGTGCGATAGCGAAGCTAGCATCGTCGAAGCCGACACTAGCCTGCTGGTGGACGGTGCGTCGTTCAGCCATGAAAAAAAAATATCTGAGAAAAAAAATGAGTACGAAAAAAAAATGAGTACGAAAAAAAAATAAAAATATGAAAATATAAAAACTAGACTCGAGAAAAATAAACCTAAAATCTAGACGCAAAAACCAAAAAGACTCAAAATTCCTAGACGACCTAGTTAATCTTGCTATTGCCAAGTGTCCCCGGCAACGGCGCCAAAAACTTGATGTGCTCGGAACGTACCTAAAAATAACTCTTAAAACCTAGACCTAACCTAGACCTAGACACACCTAATTTTACCGAAACTCCTAAAACTAAACCGAACCTACAGGCAAGTGTACCTATCGGTGGCAGTATAGCTACAGAAGACCGGATATCGAACCCTAAGGACACTATGAACAAGACTTAACCTAGGACCTATGAAATGGAAATACTGAGTAAATTTGGGTTTTTGGATTAAATTAACTAACTTAACTAAATTAACTAAATAACAACCGACACGAAGGAACTTAGGACGAATTCAAATATGAGAAAGGTACCACCTAGACCTAGAATCCTAATTAATATTAATGACCTCACTCGGCTATGACAATCATGATGGAACCGGGATCTTAACACACAACCTAGAGAAACTCTACGAGCCCCCGAATCACTCTCCGGATGTTACTGATAGAATACCTAAAGATTGGAATATGCTTACCGGTTTGATTAGTTCACCTTTTGAGTTCTTCCTAATTGATTACTCTAACGCTCGGACAAGTGGTTCACCTTTTGAGTCTTTCCCACTTCAACTACCCTAGACAACCCTCGAAACAATCTAAGGCACCCTAGACTAGCCGGAGCTACCTCTAATTCCTACAACTAACACAACTAGCAAATTAGCTAAATTCCTAGGGCACTTCCTTTTGAGACAATGTTATCCTAGTTCATTAACCAACCCGACTACCCGACAATCTATTACCTTTTGGGTCTCTAGATAGGCAGAATATTAAAATCAAGATAATAAATATTAATTAATAACTATGGCTCGGGACGTCTCCTAAACCACTCTTCGGTTACTAACCCTAAAGCTAGCGACTTTAGATAAATTACCCAACCCGAAAGACATTCGAAGGCAATCTAAGCATTAACTAATAAATAAAACCCTAATAATAACATGCATATACATCAATTGCAATCAATTAGAGGGATTTAGTAGAGTAAACATCTATCATAAAAATTGTCACAAACAAATAAAATCATAAATATTAAAAAGTCATCATAACGATCTAGGTGGTAGCATAAAATTAGCCAAGAAACATTATGAAATTCAAGAATATTAACTTCAAACTAAACCCTAGCAACATGGTGTAAACTAGAATCCAAATAAGAAAATAATGTTCAAGAATTAAAGTAATTAAACCGAATGGCTCTCAAAATATTGTTGCTTGCTTCCTTCCCGTCTCTGAAATCCGTCTCTGAAATCCGTCTCTAGTTCTCTCTGTGGTCGACTGGAAATTTGATCGTGAGGTTCCCTTCGAATTTCGTCCGTATGCCCCCCCTTTTCTGCCGGCTATCCCTTATATATTATGTATATTGATATTGATTGCTTCACAAGTCAGCCCAGCTTATCTCAAATGGATATGTAGCCCACGTGAATAGGATCTCTGATTGAATTCAAATCCGCAGCCCAAATTAAAAGAATAGATTGTTGTGCACAATAAATCATTCACGTGATCCATTTCTTTTATTTAATTCTCTTTTTTTTTCTCAATTGTAATTCACGTGAGAATTACTTCTCCACCATGGTACTTTTTTCCATATTTTACACCTAAGCCCCTTGACTTTCCTCTAATTCTATGCCGGTCCTTCATCTTAGATATAATGTCATACCATCCCCCCTGGACCCTTATAGAAACCTACAAATAAATATATTTAACCATTTTGAGCACAATTAAATCACATTTAACTTAACTAAACACATGACTCAAATATTTACTAAACTCACACCAAAATATACAAAAATGACTCAATAGCACATTAAGACTCAAAAACTATAAAATATATTAAAACGACACAAAAACGACTCAAACTCGACTCAGTTTATATACAAAATACACGGGAAATATAGATGTGTTTGCAACACATCAAACATCCCCACACTTACTCTTTTTTCGTCCTCGAAAAATACTGCAATGGAATCATAACCAGGAAATTGACTTCTAAACATTTAACATTTAAATTTAACATCCACCATACAATTCCACATTCCATAACGTAATAACACCCTAACTACAATTGCCGATATTTCGATCCGATTAAACCCAACCACCAACCTTTTCTTTCGCCCCCATGTGTTTATGAAATTACCAGATATAAGTTCAGTCGCCTATGGATCCCACTAAAGAAAGCTCAAGTTCAACCTACTACCGAATCATATTCAGTCAAAGCAAAGGGGTAATAATGATTTAAATTTATATATTTTCTCCAACCCCCCTTAAACCAGATACTAAGATGTCCAAAGAATAACTAATTATTTATATGCAAATTTTTGAGCATTTATTCTCTAAACTAACATTTCTTTTCTTCTTTTTTTTTTCTTTTCTCATTTTTTTCCATCTTTTTTTTATAATTGGTTACTTTTACCTAACTTACCAGCGGACCTCATCAGAGGTATTTTTCCACAAGGTCTTACCCCCGAAATCATACGTGAGTATTTTGCCCGCGAGATCCGGAACATCATCAGAGGCATTTACCACGGGATACTATCCTTAGTTTGTACATGAGTATTTTGTCCCTTCACTCTAATTCATTAACCAAATTATTAACTACATGCTCATTTGATATTCTAAGGACATAGGAGTATCTAGCCTAAAACGGTCTCTTTCCTCCTAATCATCAGATTCAGAATTCCTATCACTCCTAAAATGGGAACCCACTAGCAAACTGATTAACATATTTATACAACAATAAACACACAGGCTATTTAAGCTACTCATAGATCAGCTGGGCCTACCGACACATCATAGTTTAACATCATAATCAGTATCAACAAGCACAAAATCAACAGGGAATAAAAATTTATCAACTTTCACAAGCACGTTTTCTACAATTCCCCTAGGTGTCACCATAGATCTATCAGCTAATGAAATGGTCATACGGGTCGGGGCAGGATCTCCTAATCCTAGGTGCTGAAATATGGAATATGGCATGACATTAATGGAAGCACCGAGATCTGCCAAAGCGTGAGTCACAGACGAGCTACCAAAAACACAAGGAATGGTGAATGTTCCCGGATCAGTCAATTTCTCGGGTAGCCTATTCTGGACAATAGCAGAACATTGAGCATCAAGTTGAATCTCAGATAAAGCTTCTAACTTCTTTTTATTTGACAACATTTCTTTTAAAAATTTGGCGTACTTAGGCATCTTTTGTAATACTTCAGTAAAAGGCAATGAGATCCTAAGTGACCTAAGAAGTTCAAGGAATTGACCATATTCTTGTGCATTCTTTTGTTGAATTAGTCGTTTAGGGTAAGGCACACGCTTCAGGTCCTCTGCTGTAATCGGTTGACTGGCGAATCGCACTCTCTTCTTCTCCTTCGCCGCCTCCCACTTCATCAGTTTACCTCTCGATTGTGGATCTCTAACTTCCTCAACCTCGACGTTTGGTGCGGTGCTCGGATGCACCCTCCCGTCGGGAGTCTCTAACTCTATCTCCTCGTCAACCGGTTCCTCCTCAACTACCGGTGATGGACTCTCCAGAACTCGACCACTCCGTGTGGTAACCGCATTAACTGACGCGTTGGGGTTTTTATAAGTACTACCGGAAAATTGACCCCCTCGGCTGTTTAACTCCTTCAACTGCTTTGCAATATCTCCTACCGAGCTTTGTAAATCCAGAAAAGCTGCTTGTTGGTTTCTAAGAAGTGTATCATGCTCCATTAGCTTTTTCTGGGTCTCCTCATCTCTCGCGACAAGCTGCTGCAGAATCTGTGTTTGGTTCATGATTAACTCCGTAAGCTCCTTCGTAGTCGGACCTTCATTTCCTTCACTATCTTGATTGTATCTCGATTGAAATCTAGGTGGGTTGCCTCCATCTCTCCACCCCGAATTCTGACTACTCCTCCACCCGGACTGAAAAGAATTACCGAACTGGTTTCGGTTTTCGATGTAGTCCACCTGCTCAGCGGAAGCGAGCGGGCAGTCGCGGGTGTTGTGAGCTCCACGACATAGCTCACATTTGGCCTGCTGTTTGAGCTGTAGATCGCAGACCAGCTTCTCTAATGCATCGATTCGGGCTTGAGCAGAGTTTTCTAGATTAATCTGATGAACTCCCTTAAGTGTAGAAGACGACCTAGTGGGTGCTAACGTGACAATCCTACGGTCTCCTGGGGTCTGCTGCTCAGCCACGGCGAAGCTCTCAAAAAGATTTTTGCATTCTTCGATTGTGAGTTTCTCCATCATATGCCCTCCAGCTGAAATGTTGAACTCTCTCTGCACGGCGTATGTCAAACCGTTATAGAATTTTTCGATGATCGCCCATTCCGTCAACCCGTGTTGCGGACACCTGCTGAGAAGAGTGTTGAAACGCTCATACGCTACAGAATAAGGCTCGTCGGGATCCATGCGAAAGCTGTGAATTTCCTCCCGAGTACGCGAAACCTTCGCTGGAGGGTGATACTTCTTCAAGAATTTATGCTTCAAATCTGCCCAGGTGGCAATCGAGTTAGGAGGAAGCGTCTCCAACCATACGGCCGCTCTAGATGCGAGCGAGAAAGGGAACAGCCGTAGGTATATAACATCATTCGTAACTCCGGTGAGTCCGAATGTGTTACAAACACGCACAAACCTCGAAAGGTGAGCTGGTGCGTCTTCATCTTCACGTCCGCTGAATTGAACAGTGTTAGATAGCGCGTTGATGACGTGAGATGGAATCTGCCAGTTGGCAGTGGCGGTGATGGTGGTGGGTGCGATAGCGAAGCTAGCATCGTCGAAGCCGACACTAGCCTGCTGGTGGACGGTGCGTCGTTCAGCCATGAAAAAAAAATATCTGAGAAAAAAAATGAGTACGAAAAAAAAATGAGTACGAAAAAAAAATAAAAATATGAAAATATAAAAACTAGACTCGAGAAAAATAAACCTAAAATCTAGACGCAAAAACCAAAAAGACTCAAAATTCCTAGACGACCTAGTTAATCTTGCTATTGCCAAGTGTCCCCGGCAACGGCGCCAAAAACTTGATGTGCTCGGAACGTACCTAAAAATAACTCTTAAAACCTAGACCTAACCTAGACCTAGACACACCTAATTTTACCGAAACTCCTAAAACTAAACCGAACCTACAGGCAAGTGTACCTATCGGTGGCAGTATAGCTACAGAAGACCGGATATCGAACCCTAAGGACACTATGAACAAGACTTAACCTAGGACCTATGAAATGGAAATACTGAGTAAATTTGGGTTTTTGGATTAAATTAACTAACTTAACTAAATTAACTAAATAACAACCGACACGAAGGAACTTAGGACGAATTCAAATATGAGAAAGGTACCACCTAGACCTAGAATCCTAATTAATATTAATGACCTCACTCGGCTATGACAATCATGATGGAACCGGGATCTTAACACACAACCTAGAGAAACTCTACGAGCCCCCGAATCACTCTCCGGATGTTACTGATAGAATACCTAAAGATTGGAATATGCTTACCGGTTTGATTAGTTCACCTTTTGAGTTCTTCCTAATTGATTACTCTAACGCTCGGACAAGTGGTTCACCTTTTGAGTCTTTCCCACTTCAACTACCCTAGACAACCCTCGAAACAATCTAAGGCACCCTAGACTAGCCGGAGCTACCTCTAATTCCTACAACTAACACAACTAGCAAATTAGCTAAATTCCTAGGGCACTTCCTTTTGAGACAATGTTATCCTAGTTCATTAACCAACCCGACTACCCGACAATCTATTACCTTTTGGGTCTCTAGATAGGCAGAATATTAAAATCAAGATAATAAATATTAATTAATAACTATGGCTCGGGACGTCTCCTAAACCACTCTTCGGTTACTAACCCTAAAGCTAGCGACTTTAGATAAATTACCCAACCCGAAAGACATTCGAAGGCAATCTAAGCATTAACTAATAAATAAAACCCTAATAATAACATGCATATACATCAATTGCAATCAATTAGAGGGATTTAGTAGAGTAAACATCTATCATAAAAATTGTCACAAACAAATAAAATCATAAATATTAAAAAGTCATCATAACGATCTAGGTGGTAGCATAAAATTAGCCAAGAAACATTATGAAATTCAAGAATATTAACTTCAAACTAAACCCTAGCAACATGGTGTAAACTAGAATCCAAATAAGAAAATAATGTTCAAGAATTAAAGTAATTAAACCGAATGGCTCTCAAAATATTGTTGCTTGCTTCCTTCCCGTCTCTGAAATCCGTCTCTGAAATCCGTCTCTAGTTCTCTCTGTGGTCGACTGGAAATTTGATCGTGAGGTTCCCTTCGAATTTCGTCCGTATGCCCCCCCTTTTCTGCCGGCTATCCCTTATATATTATGTATATTGATATTGATTGCTTCACAAGTCAGCCCAGCTTATCTCAAATGGATATGTAGCCCACGTGAATAGGATCTCTGATTGAATTCAAATCCGCAGCCCAAATTAAAAGAATAGATTGTCGTCCACAATAAATCATTCACGTGATCCATTTCTTTTATTTAATTCTCTTTTTTTTTCTCAATTGTAATTCACGTGAGAATTACTTCTCCACCATGGTACTTTTTTCCATATTTTACACCTAAGCCCCTTGACTTTCCTCTAATTCTATGCCGGTCCTTCATCTTAGATATAATGTCATACCATCCCCCCTGGACCCTTATAGAAACCTACAAATAAATATATTTAACCATTTTGAGCACAATTAAATCATATTTAACTTAACTAAACACATGACTCAAATATTTACTAAACTCACACCAAAATATACAAAAATGACTCAATAGCACATTAAGACTCAAAAACTATAAAATATATTAAAACGACACAAAAACGACTCAAACTCGACTCAGTTTATATACAAAATACACGGGAAATATAGATGTGTTTGCAACACATCACTAAGGAGTACAGAAAGGAAATTTAGTGTGCCATAAAAGCTTTATAGTATTGCTATTTCTGCTATACAATGATCTTGTCAAATTAAATCTACGGTAGGGGATTAAAGAAAGAAACAAACAAAACTAAAAAAAAAAGAAGATGCTTAAAAATGATATATATATATATATATATATATATATATATATATATATATATATATATATAGGGGGAGTTATTGTACAAAGGGCGATTTCCATGCGAAGTGTGCGAAGGCATCTCGGCCGCTCATATGCGGACTTTTTTTTTCTGACGGCGCTAAAAATGAAACACGCTTAATTAATTTTATAAAAAGGATGCGGAGTCATTAAAAGGGGTATTAAAGTCTTTTCAACTTTAGATGAGACAAGCATACGGAAATAATATCTACGCATCAAACACAAAACGCAAACCTTTAACCTTTAAACAAATAATGCATACTTGAAATAAAATTCACGCATACACTTTTAAAAACTCACAATAACACAATCCTAACAAAAGAATGTCTTACACTTAATAAAAAAACGCATGTATTCCAATAAATAACGCACACTTACGCAAACTACACTAAATCACGCAAACGATAAAATTACGCAGATATTAAAATAAATCACGCAAACACAAAAAAACTCTTGTAAAAAACTAAAAACAAACCTACTTAACATTTATCAATGATTCTGCAAAAAAAAAACAAAATCAACTTTAAAAAATAGACAAGTGTAACAATAAAATAATATTCACCCACAAAAAATAAAAAAAAAAACAACAAAATAAAATTACGCAGTTATTAAATAAAAACTCAAACAGAAAAAATCTTACAAAAAAAGAAAAAAAAACACATGAACATAAGTTAAAAAAATTAGTTAATTGACTCCATATAATCACGCATGTTGTTTCTATTTTGACGCATGAAGAACTCGATATAAAACACTTTACAGCAAATCACGCACATCCGCATGAAAAAACGTTGTGACGTAATCTCCGTATATTTTAATCAAAAAATTTAATTGACAAAAATGCCCCTCCGCGTCCAGAAAGAAAACGCCACGCCTCGACCTCTCCTTCCTTCGCACGGAAAAAAGCCTTTGTATTTGAACTTTCACCTATATATATATATATATATATATATATATATATATATATATATATATATATATACATATACTAGTAGTGTACCCGCGCATTGCGGCGGCGATAGTGTATAGCGTGTTATTCGTCTTCTATTCGCGCGTTGTGGCGGCGACGACAATTCACAATGTGGTTGTTCATTTCTGTTAGTGCGATGCGAGGTAACGACAATTTACAATGAGGTACTTGTTTTCTGTATGCATGATGCATTAGTGGTGACACTTTACAACATGATACTTTCTTTTCTATCAATGTGACACGACACTTGCACAATGCGGTAGCGACAATATTCAACTAACGCGGTTTTAGTTGCATGTTAGTTTATCAATTATATCGTTATATGTTGTATTATACGTGTATTAGTTTTCTCACTTACAACATCGATGATTTACTACAAACTAAAACATACTTCTACTACACACTTAGGCTACCCGTAATGGGGTGTTATGGGGCAAAAAAAAGAGCCCATAACGGCCCTGATAACGCCCCGCCCCACTACGCATGGGCGTTATGAGGCGTTATGAGCCAAAAAAATGAGAGGGGCGTGAGGGAGATGACGCCGGAAATGGGGGAGAATGGGGGCTTTATGGGGGAGAATGGGGGCTTTATGGGGGCTTTATCCACTACACCATAAAGCCCCATAAAGCCCGTTGTCCAGTCATCGTCCACATGACGGATAACGCCCCTTTTCAGGCCTTATCCACTACACTTAGCCTTATATGTATTAGATAACGCCTCATAAACACAAACAAAGTACACACCAACAAAAAATAACACATCATTTTAATAAGAATCAAACACTATCAAAACATAAAATGCCAGCATGGGATTTAACATGAGCGCGAACTTTAATAAAAATCTTTAATTTTAATTTTAATATCACGTGCCTCAAGCATATTTGATTTAAAGAGGTCTTTCCTAAAATTGAACTTCAAATAGGAAAAAAATCAAAATAAAAAATGCTCATCCATAAATACGAATGTTTACCAAAAAGAAAATAATAATAAATAAGATCCGCTGTTCAAAAAAAAAATAATAAGATCCCGTGTTCCCTATATAAATTAAATGCAACTTCAAAAGAATCCAAAATACACCAAGTCACCAACAGCCGTTTGATGGCATATCTGGAATAAAGCTACAATAGCTTCCCAGGTGATCAGTTGTCTTTTTATATAGCTTGGTTATATATTTGTTTGAGTGTCACTACTCATGACATGATAATGCAAATTAGATTATCTTGAGCCCATATAAAGAAAATTATACTAAACCAAACATTCACTTTTTACATGATGATAATAACTTAAATATGTTTTTTTTTTGAACGGCAACTTCATTAAGAAACAAAACGGGAAAACCGACGAAGCAAGACGCTAAGGCGGCCCGAAATACAAAGGAAGGAAAGAAACTTACATTAAAACGAGAAACGACACCAATCCTCCCATTTTACGTCCCACCCTTTAGCCCTAGCATTAACCCACATAAAACTTAACGCTTTAACGTCAATCACAACTTAAATATGTATAAAAAACAATAAACAGGTGAAAGCTTTTGATGACATTGTTTCTCAAAAATAATTATCAATTGTATCCATAATTAACAAAGTGTTTTACCCGTGTGGACGACTGTTTTGTGAACCAAATTAACAAAGTGTTTTACTGACCATTTCTTTTTACATCTTGACTTTATAAACTTCTACAGTTCCACATTGACATTCAAATTTTTTATGGGGTGGTCAATAACCTCAAAGTCAATCCCATAATTCTGAGAATGTTTAAATATCATTAAATAAGTTAAAAATAAACCTTACGACTGCAATAATAAGTGTGTTGCAGTTACCCATACAAACCGAGCAACTACTAAGGAAACCTAACTACAAATGTGTAACCATCAACCGTTATCGGTTATCTTAACTTGTGAATCCCGGAATCCATATTTGCCATATCATGCATCCATATTGCTAGTCTCCGAATAACTTATTCCACATCATTTATGTCATATCCTTGCAACATCGAAATTTAGGACGTCTTGGTTTAACCTTAGCAAAGAGAAAACAAACTTTCTGAGGTGAATACGCATTCATTTTAAGTCCGTCGTTTCTACCACACTTCCATCGTTTCTTCCATATCTCACTTGCTTCAAGAAGTTTTGTTGCAAAAGATGTACCTCTTGTACACTAGCGAAGCTTGACCGAAAAATTCACGGGGGCGAAAAGTCAGGGATCCTAATCCCGGGGGGGCGGTTCTTAATATATAAATTTTTTTTTAAAAAAATCGCAAAAATTTAACACTACGGCAAAAAAAACCGGGGGGCGGTCGCCCCTCCCGGTCCCAAGTATACTTCGCCAGTGCTCTTGTATGCAAGCCTGGATATATAACTAACATTCATAGAATCAATAAACACAAACAAACACAAAATAAAAATGAAGTTAACCCACTTGAGAACTTAATGGGCAATGAAACAGGATGTAAAAACACACATATGAAAATCAAAATGTAGCAAACTAATGTACCTTCGACGTAGCGGAATTTCATTTAGGTAACAGAACCTGGGCTAGAAGATGCGGAAAACCAGTCAAATAGTAAAAATGATGCAAAAAACGGTCTTTAAGACTAATGTTTATATCGACAGTTCCTACAACAATAACATATAGACAGATAAAGCCATCCAAAAACTAAGATGAAAATACATGTTTGATGGTGGCTTTAGCAGCCTCAACTGATTTCATGACCTGGAAAATTACATCACTCTTATTCATCTCATAGCCATTTTATGTGTGCTCGTGCAACAAAATTTGATCTATTTTGGAATAATTGGCGTGACGACGCTATTTATTGGGTTTAAATGCCAGTAGAAAGGTTAGTATAGGGTAAGCAAACTTATCATGTCGCAGTGGCCACCATGATCGTTTTATTTGCTGGAATGATGTCCGAGCTCATTTCAATGGATCTTGTTCAACTTTAAGTGCTCGCTGCATCGAACTCCAATACATAAGCAAAAAGGGATTAAGGAATTGCATAGAAACATACATCTACCAAGATATGTAGCAGAATACCTACAATACCAAAACCACTATTACCTGCCCATGTTGGTATTTTGTTCCCAAGGCTTGTTATACCAAACGTCGAAGTACATATTCAATGTCTAAACAGATAATCTCTCCATTTCCATCTCCAAAATAATTGCATCATCAAGAGGCATATCACATATTTAAGTTGAAAAAATTTACTAAATCCTTACATAAACTACAATTAGTCTCATTAAGTTATATGTTAAAATGCCAATTTAAACAAAAATGATAAGAGGAAGCAAACATAGCTGTCAAAAAAACATTAAATTGTATATTTAAATGCCAATTTAAACAAAAAATGATAAGCGGGTTCACAGAAAAGAATATTATACCAAAGACACAGCAAAACATAAGGGAGACTTCAGAAAATTTATATGCCTTACCAAAAGACAACAGCAGCCTTCATCAATAGTGATGGTGGCCCAATCTATTAGTATTTGCTTGGTGCAGATGTGTTGGGTGAACAACGACCTTTCTAAAGTTAAGGATAGCAGCAACCTTCATCGATTTATGGTACTATGGTAAGTTTTTTGCCAGTTTTATCATTAGTAAACAGAAACATGTACCCCAAGTTTAGGCGATTCTACCATTGAAAAAACCAAAAATAAGATGTTACATTTCTTGGTAATTTAAACTAATAGAGCAAAATTTTACCAATTACATGCTACTAAACCTAATATATTAATAAATATAATAAAAAAGAATTTCATCTACATATACAAAACAGAAGATGAATCAGCCCTAAGATGTACATCTTTAGTATAATAGCCTATCCTACAAAATCAAAGCGGATATTTGGAGCATTTTGAACACTTGATGAGAAGAAATAGAAAGGCTTTACAGAAAGAATGTATAAAAAACAACTTGTCGATAAGTAAGAATGTATAAAAAGGCTTTGCAAAAAAAACTACTTTCTATTAAATTTCATATCAGAAGCCATACGAAAACAAATTTATTTGATCATGTTAAATTATCAGATATAGGATCAAGGCAAACCTTTACACCAGTATTTAACTTACCTGGCATTTTAGATTGCAGGTTGCATAGAGACATAGTAGACCCTCACCAACAAATTAAAAAAATCATACATAAATAACATATTTCTTCACTCAGCAAAGAAGTACACCTAGCAATAACTTATGCATAACCAAGTTGTACCTGAAGGCTCGCCTCAAGTTGTAAAATGCTTTAACCCTAAGAGCAAAATACTTCATTTGCAAGATTAAACATTGCATACATCAAACAATAGGATACTCTAGTCGTAAGATTAAAATTTAGTTCAAACATAACTATCACAATCTTTTTACTGATTTTTAGGAATGTAAGAAAAAAAAGATTGCTTGAATAACCATATTGTCAACATGGTTAACATTGAATGTTACCTTTGTCCGGCTGTAGCTATGGCTGGGACCGAGTTGAGCTTTCTCCAATCACCAGGCTGTAAAAGTTTGTTTTACATACAAATGAGATAAATTCAAAATGAACAAACGAAATGAAATTTAACAGAAAAAACAACATGCAAAAAAATTAGCTTCAGATTCTCAACGGACCTATCAAAATGCAACGAACACCTCGAATGAGCTCAGGAACAAACTCATTGCTCTGGCAGGGGATCTTGGTATCTCCATATATGTGAGAGCCGATTTTGGGATCTGCCACCGCTAAGTTATATTTGGGCTTTTTACCTTCATTGACCTTGGGGAAGGCTAAGCTCAAAGAAGTTCCTTCAATTCATTAGTCATTTGACCTTAATAAAATCAGAACAAAAATATTATACTTAAAAAGTTAGAACAACCATCAGACGGTTAGCAAAACAACAGACCACCAATTAACTTTCTCATAAGAATAAATACTAAACCAATACATAAGTTATTACCTTCCTCTCCTTCAAGTCTCTTCAGATCATCTTTGCAACATCATGACTCTTCCAAATGAGAGAGTAACAAAAAAAGATAGATCAAAATTCCATAGCTTTTGAAAGATTTTAAAAAACTCATATGGAACTAAAGTATTTAGTCATAATAAGGCTAAATTTTAGATCTAAAACACCCCGCTGAATAATCTGACCTCAAAGTGAGGTTTTAGATACAACAGACATAATCTAAACATAACAGGATGTCAAGATCGTACTTTAATCAAAATTATGAACTATGAAATATCACACAGAATAGCAACAAACATCCAATATACCCATACCTATGATTGCAAAAGAAGACAGATGAGAAGTAAATCTAGGATTTTTTTCGAGAATCCGCAATCAGTCAACATCCAACAAAGTTGAGAGGTATACGAACTGCAAAATGATACCTATGATTACAAAACCACCAAATCTCATAAAAGAGGAGCGTAAATGTAAATTTAGGAAGAAAATCGATTCATATAATGAACCAAGTAATTTGTTGTTCCCTAGAAGAGGAAGATCGAACCTGCTTTTAGATGGATGTTGATCTGGCTTCAAAGGCGCACATGGAAGAAAGAATCAAATAAAATAAAAAATAAATCGAAGGTGAAACAAACCTGGAATATGGATTTCGTCGTCATCTTTCACTACTTGGAACACATCATCAATCTAAACCTGAAATGAAATCGCAGATTAGTTCTTGAAGCAAAACATGAAGAAATTAAAAAATAAACCGCAAGTATTACCTATACCTTTGAAATGGAGTCCCAAATTGCTGCTGCTCTCGAATTTCAAATGATAGAACATACCTTGATGGCTTGATGGTGAACCACTTGAGAGAAGATAAGCAATATTGGAGGGCTTCTTCACCCTTTTCAATTGAAACCAGATCGAAAAGAAAGCGCTTGTTGTTTTTCAGAATTAGGTGTCTGCAACTCTGTGTGTTCAGATTGATTTTGAATTAGGGTTAAAACTGAACATCACGATGAACTTGCAATTCAAAACCCTAGTTTGTAAGAATTGATAACAGAAGCGTAGAGCATATAAGGAACAACATCCACATCTAGACTAAAATAAAGCGATAACTCTCATCCCATACACAATTACAAGAGAACATGTTACCTTTATGTAGCAACAGTGTTGTAGGTGAAAAACATAGCAGAGGATACATAAGGTCTGCAAATCACAAATCAAAAACTTCAAATCATGAATTGTAGATACCTGAAAGCACCGATTGAAGAGGGGATAATGTGAGTCTGCTTTCTCCTTTCACAAGATCAAATAAGTGGTTGGTGCCATTGATCAGAAGAAATCAGAAGAGAAGGGGAGAGTTGGCCTTGATTATGAGGAAGCGTGAGCGGAAGAGAGAGGGATCTGATCTCGATTATGGAGAAGCGCCTAAATCAAGGGAGAAGCATGCGCATGCTGTTAATCGAGGGAGAAGCATGCGTATACTGATCTCGAAGAGAGGGATCTGAGTCTGCTGAATGTTAATCGAGGCCACAGGGAAGAGAAGCATGCACATACTGTTGAAGAGATTAAAGTAAATGTCGAAAATAACCCTAAAATTAAGCTGTAAATGGTTTAAGCTTGAGAATTGTTTAAATGTGATGCTTAAAATACTTGTACACAATGCAATAACCTTTGTACGCGTCTTAAGGATTAAGCATTTTTCATGACGAAAATGCCCTTTAGGGCAATATGTATTATATATAGTAATAGAGATATATATATATATATATATAGGGTTAGGTTCAAATGAGAACTTTTGAGAACTAAATCTCAACCACTAATTTCAGGTGGGGACCACTATAATTCATGGGGGGGGGGGGGTTTCCATATATATAAACTAGTGGCTGAGATTAGTTCTTTTTAGTTCTCAAACCCAATTGGTTCTCAAATGATCCTCTCCCTATATATATATATATATATATATATATATATATATATATATATATATATATATATATGGGTGAGGTTCATTGTAGACCCCTTAAAAAGTGTAGACCCTGTAGACCCCTATATTGTTTTATAAACTCACTAAAAATTATAAAACTCATTGTTGTTGAGTTTGATTTTTTTATACAATAAGTTTTTAAAAATCATAAAGAAAACGTAGAAATTTGATGGAGACATTGAAATATAATTGTTGTTAAAAAAAGTTATGCTGGTCTATAAAACTCAATAAAATATATAAAACTCATTGCTGAGTTTTAAAACTCACTGTTGTGTTTAAAACTCAGTACAACTTTAAAGGTCGATGTTCTATAAAACTCAATGAAAATTATAAAACTAACTACAAATTATAAAACTAACTACAAATTATAAAACTCACTTTTAAGTTTAAAACTCACTATTGCGTTTAAAACTCATTGTTTTTAAAACTCACTGCAACATTAAAAAAAATCGACGTTCTATAAAACTCACTGAAAATTATAATTTCAAATTAAGAAAGTAAAAAATAAAGAAAAAAATAAAAACATTAGAAATAAACCCTAAATTAAAATATAGAGATAGACATATGACAAAATAAAAAAAAATAAAAAAAATCAAATTCAACATCAATGAGTTTTATAATTTTTAGTGAGTTTTTTATAGAACAACATAGGGGTATACGGGGTTTACACTTTTTAAGGGGTCTACAATGAACCTTTGATTATATATATATATATATATATATAATATATATATATATATATATATGTGTGTGTGTGTGTGTGTGTGTGTGTGTGTGTGGGAAAGTTATTGTACAAAGGGCAATTTTTGTGCGAATCGTGCGAAGAGGGGTAAATTTTTCCGCACGTGTTTAATGATAATCACGCAAGTTATATTGATAATCACGCAAGCTATATTCGATAATCACGCAAGCTATATTCATTAATCACGCAAGCTATATTTCATAATCACGCAAGTTATATTTCATAATCATGCAAGTTATACGAGAGCATATATATGAACTTGAAAAAAAAAAGTTTTACTATACTCGAATTAAAAGAATAAAATGCCCGATTTTATGGCGAAACTTTTTTTAAAAGATAATGTCGTATAAAAAAGTTATGGACATTTAAAAAAAACTTGGGGAACTTGAAAAAAGTCAACAATTGTAGGCTCTACCAATTCTACCCCTCTAGATTCTTCTCACGCTTATATTCTTTTTCTTCTTATCTGGCTCAAATTACTTCTTACACTTCGCACGCAAATATTCTTTTGTATTTAAACTTTCACCTATATATATATATATATATATATATATATATATATATATATATATATATAGAGGAGAGTTAGGCTACATCACATAAAAAGCCTACATCCATTGCGGATTGATCTGGGGCGTCCATCAAGATCATCCAACAGCCAAGATCTATGGTGTTTTCGCCTATGGCGTTTTCGATGGGGAAAAAAACACCATAGGCGGAAACACCATAGATCATGGCTGTTGGAAGATCTTGATGGACGCCCCAGATCAATCCGCAATGGATGTAGCGTTTTTGCTTGATGTATTTTACCCTAAACCTATATATATATATATATATATATATATATATATATATATAGGGTTAGGATCAAATGAGAACCTATAAATATTGTGAGAACCACGAGAACAGATATGGGTCACACATCTTAACCATCTTTTAAAATGAATGTTCTAGATTAATTTGAATTTATTTAAATTAAATTAAAATTATAAAAATCTATTAAATATATAGAAAATGGCACTTAAGTAATTTTCTATTTGAATTGAGATGACAAATAAGGTGATGTGACATAATATTTACTTTCCCCCTTTATTTTATATCGTTAATAACTTTTTATACAATAATAATTAAAAATTACACAATTAAATAGGACTTTTTTATCTTTAATTTGGTAATAGTCTCGTTATTTTTTTATAATTTTTTTGTAATTTTTTAATATATGTTGTTACATGTAGTAACGAACAATTACATATGTGTAGCGAACATATACATATATGTAACGAACAGTTACACGTATGTATAATATTAAAAAATATAAATATTTAAATTTCTCTCTCATTGATCAGTATATCACATTTTCTTCTCTCTCATTTTCCCTGAACAAATTATCTGTTAGGTAAAGCCCAAACACATTTTTCGCAAACACATTTTCTTTCTAAAACCACGTAGCTGGTTTTTACAAGCCTGAAGCATTGTGTAACAAAAATGTAAACAAGTTTTTACATGGTTGCATGCTCGTAGGCATCTATTACATATTTGTTGTTGTCTATATTGCATGATCGTATGAATCTGTTACATGATTGCATCTTCCTACATATACGTTACCATTTCGTAACAGAGTCCTAATAACTTATAGTAAAAGGTTAACACCCGTCGAAAACTAAAACCATGATAATACTAGCACCAAAAAATACCAAGATCTCAAAATTATTAATTTTTTTGCAAGCACCAAAAATATCAAAGGGTCTCAAAATTATCAAAAAGATCTCAAAATTATCAATTTTTTGAATGCATGTTGTTACATGTATGCAACGAACAGTTACGTATGTGTAAACGCAAGGAGCGATGGATCGTTTGCTAATCACGTGATAATGAGATGAAGACGAGATCAAACAAGTAAATACAAATGAGAATTTGTATTGATATAAGCTTGAGAGCATACACACAGAAACACACACACAGAAATGTAGAATATGACTAGAAGTTCTAAACTGTCTACACATGCTACCTATTTATAGGTAACTTAAACTGGCCGGCGTACCACCCAGCGTACCAACTGGTACGCTGCACCAACTGGTCCGGCGGACCATGTGGTACGCCCAGCAGCCTAACTAGACTCACACAAGCTCTAAACAGATACAATACACGAGACACAATGTAGCATAAGAATATGCTTCTACAAACTCCCCCTTAACGTGTAGTGTATCTTTTCTAACTAAATCTCCAGTCTTCAATCTTCAACAATGTTGCATCCGATCTTCAACTTGAAATCTTGTAAGAAACAGAGCTTGCATGGCTGGATCTCTACTTGAAACATCTTTGACCATCAAGATCCACTTGAGAATGATATAATAAACTCCCCTTTACACCATGCTCGAGTCTTAACACACAGAACCTGCCACTTTAGAAGACAAAAGCGCAGTTTTTGTTTTCTGTTCAAATTACCAAACTTAATTTAATCTTGGTGCAAAACTTCTCTTTGAGAATCCAAGATATTGATTTTGAAATTTTGATTTTGTATCAAGTGTTGATCAATCGAAAACAACTAAGAAATAAAATCTTTTTGGCTTTTAGAAATTTTAGATCAAAACACACCTAAAATCTTTTTGACATTTCTAACTACCAAAAACTTGATACTAAAAGAAATATAAATGCAATACAAAATTACACTCTATTTTTGGTATTTTGCAAGAAAGATCACGACACGAGATCATATCAGACATAATGCATCTAGCACATTTCAATTTCGGTCTTAATCAGCATGCAAGCCAAGATAATCGCAAATACAACATTTATGTTTATTTCAGCATGCACCAATCATTTTTTATCGTTTTCAGATATGCTTAAGGTAATTTTATCATGCACTGATAACTCGGCCTCCACTCTATCAGAAATACTGGCAAATCATCATATTTATCATATAAAACCAACTTTCTTAGAGATTTAATCATCCTTGATGAGTCATGCAAAAATAAAGCAGAACCCTAAACAAACAACAATCAGGTCGGCCTTGTGAGCACGCAGAGAAAGTCCGATTGTTTAGGAAAATAAGAAATATAAAAATAAAGCAGAAATTGTATAATCCAACAACAATCAGGTCGGTACTCCCGTACACGCAGAGAAAGTCCGATGGATTATACGAAACACCAAAGAAAATAAAGCAGAACGTCAAACGAACACCAATCAGGTCGATCTTTCGATACGCAGAGAAAGGCCGATCGTTTGACAAAATAAAGAAAATCAAACAAGTTGAAATTTTTGCAAAATGAAAACATGCATTCATCAAGATATCTCTTTATTCTATTTTTGGAATCATCACACAGCATTCATCAAGAAGCAAATAACCAAAGATCATCAGGCTAGCTTTATGTTTATATCTTACTTGCAGATATCAGATTAGTCATGCACATTCACAGATTATGCAAGCACCTACAGCCTTTAGACTTAATCTATCCATGGCAGATAACATATATGCTGATGTACCATCATTTCTCGCTTTTGTCGGATCAATTTCTCAATTTTCCATTTTTTTTATATTTTTCCAATTTCTCCCCCTAAAATTCAAACAAATACTATTTTTTGAATTTTCAATTTTCTCCCCCTAAAAATATGTACAACTACAAAATGTAAACATATGAACAAGAAAGAAAATTGATCGACCAACACTGACACTTTGCAGTTTTAGTTTTGAAAAAATCGGTTGAAAAACATTTGAAAATGATATGTCGTTGAAACACTAAATTAGGCAAGTTCTTCACTATCAGCAACACACGCATGACAGGTCTTCTTGAAGAAACCTGCAGACACCAGAGAAAACATTAGTGGTTTTGGGATCGACCCGAGTCAACAGCCTCGGGTCGCCCGGTGTCTTCAACATGGTCTGTGTTAGCCATGGAAACAACTCGTGGTTTCCATATCAGAGGCGATTGAAAACTTTTCAATGACCCCACAAAATTAGCAACTTGCGTCTTTGCCCAAGACGACTTACTAGTTGATTTGTACATCGATGGTTGTGGTTCATCAAAAATATGACCATTTAAATCCACATACTTAGCAGTTTTGTTCACATAAGCGTCAGTGCTCGCATTCGTAGGACATTGTGCAGCAAGATGCCCTGGTTTACGACATGCATAACACTTCCTTTGAAAAACATTAAGGGAACTGCTACCCAGATTTGATTCAAAAATTTGTTTTTTATCAACAAAATTCTTTAGATTTCTCTTGTCCTGTTTGAACACATCATGATAACCAAAAATATTTTCTGAACCAAAGGAATCAAAGAAATCGGCAGAAGTATCATACCTTGGAGATGGACTTCGTTGAGAAGAACCAGAACTATAAGAAGACCCTCCAGAATAGTAATCAACATCCGTTGATTTGAACACCGTTTGTTTCTTCTGCTGTTTGAATTTGTTCTTTTGATTTGAACCAGCAACATTCTTTGTTTGTTGTGTTCGATGAACTGATTCTTCTCTAGCGTCATAACCAAGACCTTTATGCTTGTACCCCTGAACTTTTGAAGAATGTAAAGAAAACTCTGGAGCTTTTCTTCCTTTGGCTTCGCTAGTAAATTTAGCTTTAATAGCCTTCAATTTGTTATTCTTAATCAAAGCTTTTTCTTCTTCATGGGCTGAAGAAGAAACAGAATCAACTTTCTCACAAATCTTTTGCTCTTCCAAAACTTTGGAAGTTGAAACAAACTTTGGAGCTTCACCCAATTTCTCCTCCTTTTTCTTAGATTTGTTTTTCTTCTTCGTTGTTGGAGTTGCAAATTTAGAATAATCTTGTAGTTCAGCTCTTGGATCAAATGACACAGATGGAGGATTTAATATAACCACTGGAGCTGGAACCGAATGTAATTCCTCTTCTTGCACACTTTCGTCACTCTTTTCCTGATTGTAAATGTAATTCAGTAATGTAGGAGACATAGCTGAATTCTTTACTTGCTTTTGAAGAGCGAGAATCTCAACTTTTAACTCAGATATTTTGACTTGAGCAGCCAACAAATCTTTCTGAGTACCAATAAAGTCATCTGATAAATCATTGTATTCAGCCTTCAGTTGCCTTTTGGTATCACATAACTCCATTAGCTCAGCATGAACCTTCTCCCACTTCTTAGTAAAATAAGCAACATCTTTTGTTAAAATGTCATTCTTTTCACGTATCTGAACATTTTCATCTCGAAGCTTTGAAAGTTCTTCTTGAAGCTCTAAAACTTTATCTGCAGCTTCAACAACAATCGCATTTGCTTTTTCATACCTTTGTTGAACAGGATAACTCTTTTCAAATAGATTCTCAAAATCTTGAACTGCATCAAGATGAGCAGCCTTTTCTTTCTCAAAGTCAGCAATCCATTTATCCTTTTCTGTTAACAATTCTGAATTGAGTTTTTCTAAATCAGCACATCTTTGTTTTGAACATTCCAACGCAGCTATCACAACTTTGAGTTCTTCAGTTAG
This sequence comes from Deinandra increscens subsp. villosa, assembly GCA_039602395.1. Taxonomy (NCBI): domain Eukaryota; kingdom Viridiplantae; phylum Streptophyta; class Magnoliopsida; order Asterales; family Asteraceae; genus Deinandra; species Deinandra increscens. Next base: position 2,032 of record JBCNJP010009765.1, on the reverse strand, counting down.
CAAACTGTTATCTTTTTGCAAAGATTCAAATTTATCATTGGCAACACCACAAGCTTCATATTTCTCTTGTAAATCTTGTGTAAGTTCAGCACCTCCATCTTCCAGTACTGTTTCACATGAACTTGTTTTTGAATTAGAATAACTTACCTCCTTCCTTACAACTTTGGCAAGAAATGCAGATTCATCAGGATACCACTCGACATACTTATTTAGAGAACTATCATTGTGACATCCGAGAATTTCAAGGTTTACTTCCGTTAGACAATTCCGTTAGTTACGTTATAAGTGTTAACTTAGTAACTAATGCTTAACTAGGCCGAATACGTCCATGTCCTTTGGTTGATCACCGAACCCGTCCATATGTGTTATGTGTTTAACTATTTATTGTCATTGTGTGCAATGTGATTTAAATACATGATTTAGTATTGTGAATAGCATGACAATTTATGAATCGTGTTTATCTTGCTTAGAATGTGAAATTGACCACTTTTGGTAACCAGCGAAACTACCGGGCGAAACTATAGTGTCGCCCGGCAGTCTATTGGCTCACTCGTGATCAGAGCCAGTTTCGCCTGGCCAGCGAAACTGCCAGCGAAACTAGGCCCTGATATAAAATATCTTAATAAACCCTAGCTCTCCCATTTGCATCCTTTGCACAAAAACACACACACACTCTCCATCTTTTCTCCTGGAAATCTGGTCAGCCGAGAATCACACCGAGCCATCGAGATCTCAGCCCTGAACCATCAACCATCGAGCTTGGAGATCGAACCGTGAGTCCCAAAACCATCTACATGCACTTTTCTATGTGTTTTACTATAAAGCATGCCTAAACCTCTATGGAATCACTTGATCTGCTAGTATGTTGCTTAGGGATGCTAGATCTGTTATAAAGTTTGTAACTTTACGTGTGAAATCCATCCATAATGAAAATCCATGCTAGATTAGGTCATTTAGGGTTTTAAATGTATTTTGGTGATTTGATGATGAAAACCCATGTTTAAGGTGTTAAAGCTTACTGATTTATGTTGGTAAATGATTATGCATGCTAGATATTGAATTACATGAAATATGAAAGCTGTTAGATTGATTTTTAGGCTGATTTGTGAGTTTTTCGCGACCAGCGAAACTGTACTGTTCTCTGGGCGAAACTATGTAGCGAAACTATGTATATCTTCATCCAGCGACACTATGAAGCGAAACTGTAGTGTCGCCGAGTAAACCAACCAGACCTGTCCGAACGAAACTACCGAGCGAAATTCCCTGAACGAAAGTTCAAACCAGTTTCGGGCGAAACTAGGATAGCTGTCACACCCCCAAATAACCACTAACGGAGTTTATACCGTTAAGGGGTGCGAGCAAACCAGGACCACAACCATTAGTTACAAATACTAAACGAATCAGAGTAAAGTCCAAAACTCCACCATATTTACGCATAGGACAATCACATAATTTGCACTCAGATTGCTACAAGGCAACTCTTATACATATAGTCATGGTTTACCTTTGTTAAGTAACCCTACACTAACATCATAAGCATTTATCTATGATTCTGTGAAATGTCTCTGTCAACAACACATTTTATTTACTTGTCTTGGTTTCGCTATACCACATGACAAGTTATATACTTTAGACTCATTGGCATATCTCATTAGAGTCATTTAACCCATTATGACCCATTAACCAGAGTCTTACGATTCATTTACCAATTTATTCATGTTAACATCTAATTATGGTTTCTATGAACCATGTAGTTAACAAATTATAATTGCACCTATTTATGGTTCTCATGAACCCATTTGACCCGTTAGCATGAATCCTACGATTCATTTATCAACCATTGTCACTTTAAAATCTAATTATTGTTTCTATGCACCATTTAATTAACAAACTATAATGGCACCCATATATGGTTCTCATGAACCCATTTGACCCGTTAGCATGAATCCTACGATTCATTTATCAACCATTGTCATTTACCATCTAATTATGGTTTTTATGAGCCATGTAGCTCTCAAGTAAAGTTAACTTA
>JBCNJP010009763.1:0-26961 GCA_039602395.1 Deinandra increscens subsp. villosa | reverse complement strand
ATAAAATATAATTGTTTTATATTTTAAAAAGTTATGATTTTTATAAACTCCCAACACCTCCATATTTTATAAAAGCTCCTAGATTTTTATAAAACTTATAAAACTAATCGCCTACTCTTGTGATTAGTGAGAATTAATCTAAGCTTGACAACACATGTTTACACAATGGTTAATATAACCACTTTAGGTTATAAAAGGAGACCAAGACCCCCCATGTCCCCTTGCACCACAACACCCCAACACTTCCACTCTCTCCCCTCTCCTCCCTTCTTTTCGGCCGAGAACCCCCAGCCCCCACCGCCGGACCACCGACCGGCCACCGTCGCCGCCGTCCCCCGCCGTGCCGGACCACCGCCGGACCGCCGCCACCCCACCGGTTTTTCTTCTTTTCTTGTGAGTTTTTCTAACTCACTCCTCCTTACATTCTTACACCCAAAGAATACCTACAAGTCTTGACAACAAACCTATTAAAAACACTTACATTTTCTTAATCATCTAAGTCTATCTTCTTAATCCCTCTCTTCTTCTAAGATCATAATCATTATGTGGTGTTCTAGGAACTTAAAAGAGCCACAAAATGAGGGTGAAACACTTGGAGAAATCTTGGGAAAGTATCCTTGTGCACCTTGATCTTCATGGTTACTTTCATACACTATATGCTTGAATGCTTGGTTTGCAAAAGATAACTAACTCAAACTCCCTTCTTAATCTCCATTTCTAATCAAGATCATTGGTGAAACACTTAGTGAACCCTTATGGATAGTAGCTTAAGTGCACCATGATCTTAAGAAATCCATGGATTTCTTAGTTAGTTATTTGCAAACCCAAGCCCCTTCATAATTAATAAGAAGTGAATCTAAGGCTAACAATACGTTATGTTTAATATTTATTTATTCGGTCCTAACATGTAAATGTTAGTAGATTGTTATTTAAATTTCCATTGTCCTAACACAAATGTGTTAGTAGATTGCATTTTATATTTATAAGTCCTAACACTAAATGTGTTAGTAGATTTCATTTTATATTCATAAGTCCTAACACTAAATGTGTTAGTAGATCGTCTTGATTTAAATGCTTGGTCCTAACACAAAGTGTTAGTGGATTTAAAGCTTATGGTTACATGATAATAAAAATGACGAACATGATTAAATGGACATATTAAATCTAGACCTAAAAGTCATAACAAACCTTAAACATGTTAAAGACAAAAAGAATATATTAAATTCTTGCAAGATTTAGTAAGAATAATATTTATGTCAAATGATTAATTTGACATAAATACTTGGATTTATTACAAGTTTTAATCTTTTTTGAAACTTGCTAGAAATGGACATTTTTACAAAAGGTCACATTTGAAAAATAAATATTTTTATAAAAGGAATTTTTATAAAAATAAATGAAAGACAAATCATTGACTTTAAATGTTTACAAGGACTTTTAATACTACTTTGATAAACACAAAGTAACCAAAGATGGACTAACGTTCGTCGGAAATTTTTAAATAAAAATCAAGTTTTATAAATCAAACGTTATAAATCCAAGCGTCGCCATAAATATTCTTATCAACGTTTTTCTATTTAATATTTCATGAACTTGAAATATTGATTTACCTATGGAAATGATTAAATGTTAAAAAATTTAAATGTTTTTCCTAAAGATTCATGTTTTATAAATAAAACAAACGTTAATAATTATTTTTGACATATAATTATTTACAAGGAACTTAAACTTTGTTTTATTCATCAAATGATTGTTAATCATAATTATTCAAGATAATTATAACTTGCAAGATTAACAAATCGAATAAGTAATTATTTAATTAAAAATAATTATCCAAACTCATAAAAATAATAATAAACATTATTATTTACTCGATGTTCAAGACTTGATTGTATTATTAAAAATGATTATTTGTTATATTTATTGGACATAAATATAAATAACCATGAACGTATTTAATTAAATAAATACAAATTAACGAGTTTTCAATAATACAAACGGACTTAAAACGTCAAGACTTCACCGGTATCACTTGGGTGACTTATGTTACTCAAATGATCATAGACCTTATGCATATGTTATTTAACTATTTAGGGCGTTACGTGCTACCGTCCTTCACTGCTTATTTTCCGATTATCTGCTGAATCAGTGAGTTTCACGGCCCCTTTTCCTTTTAACTGCTTTATACTTGGGGGATAAATCATGAAAACTGATTAAATGCTTTTTACTTAATATTATGGTTTATTTGTTAGCCGTATGACTACTTGTTCTCTTACTGATTGCCCAACTTGGTACATTATCGTTATAAACGTTTGTACAACCGAAATCCCATCATTAATTGATTTCAATTAGTTCTGTACGAAACGATAGCTAGTGAATAGATCTATTTGGGTTGACAACCCTACCCTAACTGGTAGCTCCAGTTCTGACTCCGGATTGTCTGGGGGTACACGTCAGTTATTCTGCACTGTTTAACATCTCTGGGCAAGAGATGCCGGGTTGGTAAACCGTTAGTATTTGAAATCAAGGTTCAGGTGAGATCATACAACCACAACAATAAACCCTGATAATATTTAAGTATACCGAAACTGTTTTGCAACTGTTTTGCAACTGTTTTACAACTGTTTTACAACTGATTTACAACTGTTTAACTATCGAGTCCTAAACCTGTGAACCTCACCAACTTTATGTTGACCCGTTTTATATTCATGATTTCTTAGGTAATTGACGAGACTTTCTGAAGACATGCAAATGGGGCTTACAAATGCTATTGGACCTGTTCTTGGAGTCATAGTCCCGACTATCCAACTTAACCGTTTTATGCTTTTAATAATCATTTTAAGACTTATGTTTTTAATTGTAAGACGTTAATGTTTCCCACTATCTTTCCGCTGCAATGAAACGAATTAATGTTTTATGAAGTTTTTAATTTATTAGAAGTGTTCTATGTATCCTCGACTATGATTCCATTCTCGCTCACACCCGATTCCGTTGACCGGGGTGTGACAGATTCGAGCTCCCTTTTATACTACCAGCTGTGAAATACAGTCCCTACACATCCTAGGGTGACTAATCTTCGAAATCGACACGTTATGGTGGTCAATTTGTCAAAAACGTGAGCTGCAAGTCGCCAAAAACGAGTTTGGCAGTTTTAATTCCCGGACTTCTATCTTACATTTTAAGCCCCTGTACTTCTACGAACTGTTATTTTATGCTATAAAACACTTAAGGGTACATTTATAAAAGTTTATAAGACTCGGGACACGCTCGATGATGTACGTATACATACGTTTCATATCTTTCAATTATTGACACTTTTAGTCCCTTAACTTTTGTTTTAGGCTTATTAGCCTTGTATCTTTTGATGTAGCTATCATTTTATGTTCCATAACCTTATTAAGCATAATTCTAACATTCTCGAGGGTTCGGGTTATGTATATTACTATTAATATATATATATATATATATATATACACACACACATATATTTACATAGTTTACACTTTCTACCCCTCTAACTTTGCAATATTCATCATTTTATGTCACGAATCATGTTAGGACATATTCTTACTATATTTTAAGCCTTAAAATACTTATGAGAATTATAGACACGTATAATATCCGTATGGCTTATAACTTTTCTTAAATTACGCATTTGGCCCTTTTACTTTTTCGTTGGCTATTAACATGCATTTCTATACGTGTTTTCCTATCAAATGGTTTATGCTATTTACATAAGCATGTAGTCATGATTTAAACACGTATACGAGACGTAATCATCCATGTCTCATCATTTCTAAACCTGTTTATCATACAAACACGTGTTTTATTCATTTATTACCATTTCTAACACGTATTTACAATAAAACACATTGGTAAACATATTAAGATACGTAATTACCCAGACGGAAATATCGGGGTGTTACATGTTAATATCTATATTCCATGTGCGTAGCCATTTAACATTTTTTTTAAGTAAATATTTAAAAAATAGCTTATAGAAGTAAAAAATATATATTTTTTAAAAAACATAAAAAGTAATTAAAAAACTAATAAAAAGTTTTAAAAATAGATTAAAATAGTAAATAAAAGTTAATAAAATAGTTTAAAAAAATATTTAATAAAAGTAAAAAAAGTTAAAAAAACGTAAAAAAATAAGTAAAGAAAAGTAAAAAAATATCATATTAAAAACTAGTATAAAGTTTTAAAAAAATATAATTTAAAAAGTAAAAAGAAAAGTTAAAAAAGTTACAAAAAATTTTAAAAAGTTAAAAAAAAGTTATTAAAGAACGTAAAAAATTCAAAGTTAATAAAAAGTTTTAAGAAATTGTTAAAAATGAAAATAAAAACGTTTAAAACAAGTTAATAAAAAATTAGAAAACATTGTAAAAATAAGTTTAAAAAAATTAAAAAAAACATAATAAAAAGAAAGTTTTTGAAAAATATTTAAAACACTTAATCTTGACTAATCAAGATATTAATAGTTAATAATATTTTAGTTATTAAATAAAAGGCTTCGTATTTTAGTAATATAGGTTAAAGACTTTGTTACACTTTTGAATTAAAATAAATGAAATGGGTAAGATTCCAAATGTGTGGCTAGAAGTGTTCTCATGGTTCTCACAATAATAAAAAATTCTTAAATGATCATAATCCTATATATATAAATATATTCTTAACTAGCATTAGATATATGTGTTTAAAACATGTCACATAAGACACTATCATGATAATTAATCATAAAAAAAAAATTACTTAACGGCGTTAGTGGTCATTTAACGACGATGTAATTGATTTCAATACATTTAAAATCTAGTTTATTATAGGAAATGAATAATGTACCAATTAATATCGGTTAACAAATAATAATTGATATTAGAGTTAATTACGAATTGCGTCCCTGTGGTTTGCAAACCTTTTTAAATTGAGTCCAAAGGTTCAGAAATTTTCATTTGGAGGTCTGAGGTTTGTATTTCTTTCCTATTTGAGTTTCTTGCCCTAACAGAGTTAAAGTTTTCTGTTAAATGAAAGGGGTATTTCAGTCAATTTACGCTATAGAGACTTATTCTGTAATATATTAGAAAATATGGACTGTTTTATAATTTATTTAAAACAAGACAGTTGCATTATCAAGTTGTACTGTACAACTAACAGAGCAATTCCAATTTGAACGTGAATTGTATAAATCACGGCTGACATTTAATTTGGTGTTGACCATGATGATGTCATAATGATGTCATCGTCTTCCTCAAATTACTAAACGTGATCCAGAGAAACGAAGTAATCTCCCCATCGCCGGCGACACTTCTAACTCGATTTTCGGTCGTTTTACTTGACTACAAATCGCGTTCGACCCGTCTACGAACTCTTCTCGACGTCACGAACACAACGGGACTAGCTTTGTTCACTGATTCGCACCGACGCCGAAAACCCGAAAACCCCCGACAAGTGCGCTAGCCCCAACAAGTGCGCAAATACGTCAACGAACTCCCTGTACGGTGTGGATTTATCCGAGGAGGAGTTGAAGAGGGTCTGGCCGTTAGATTTTCGGGTAACGGCGCGAAGGAGAACGGGCCGGAGATGTAGTTGAAAATGAGCTCGCCACCAGAGAATTCGGAGGAGGTGATGGGGTTTTGGGTTGGCCGGCGGAGGGAGTTTTGAGTTCTACACGAAATCCAGTCAACAAGTATAATCCACCGCTAAAAACGAAACAAAAACAAGATATACCATATGGGTAACTTCGAATTTCAATCGGGTCGGATAAAGATTGTACATTTATGATCAACATACATCAAGAAAGAATTACAAGATCGGTACAAATTAATAGATGATCATCAGTTTTCTGAATAACCCACCGAGAAAAAAATAAAATTATATCCGATCAACACCGATTAGATTGAAATTATTGATGATTTTTATAGGAAAATTGGATTTTAATAATACGAATTATGAATCATTGGCCGATAATAATACGAATTATCACCTTGGCACACAATAATACCAATTAACCATTCTGGTCTCTAGAATGATACACCGTTAGTTTTTCACTAACGGTGTTAATCTCTTGCTGACATGGAACCTGACGTGGCCTAGTAGTTTGCTGACGTGGCTTGATTTGGAGGGTTCCACATCAGCAAGAGACTAACGATGTTAATGAAAAACTAACGGTGTATCATTCTAGAGACCGGAATGGTTAATTGGTATTATTGTGTGCCAAGGTGATAATTCGTATTATTATCGGTCAATGAGTGATAATTCGTATTATTAAAATCCAATTTTCCATTTTTATATGGATGGAGGTTGGATGGTTGATTAAATAAGGGTTAGGAAATTGTTGATCTTGTGAAAACTGGAAGAATTTAAGGAAGATAGAGAAAGAAGGATTTGGAGAAATTGAATCGATAGTGGTGAATCACCGGAGGCCACTTCTTTGACTCGTCGGGGGTTTGAATGGTCGAGGGTTGCTGTGTTTCGCCAGTGAACGAAAAAGAATGGGGGAAATATGGCGTCGTAGGCTGGTTTAGACAGGAAATAGGAGGCCGGCTGAGGGGGTGACGCCGGCAACCAGAGGCGGAACTAGAAATTTATTTCAAGGGTAGCACAAGTTTTTTGACAGAAGTTCGAGATAGCGCCTCCAAAAGAGGGGGAGGGGGTGTGGGGTGGGGGAGGTCCAAGGGGTGACAGTCCTTAGTGAGGTCCAAACAGAGGCAGATCCAAAAAAAAATCATGTTATTTTAGTTTTTTGGTGGTCGAATTTCTAAAAGATGACATCTGTATGATAAAAAAAAAAAAAAAAAAAAACAACATAAAAATAATATACAAAGCGATATTAGTGATAAAAGATGACACTTAGATAAAAAATAACAAAAAAGTAAAAAACAACATGAAAATAATATACAAAGTGATATCAGTGATAAATTGATAATGTTGGCAAAAAATTCTTTCCCTCTTTCTTTTCAAAATTCCAATAGAATCACACTAAAAAGTCCATTAAATTCATGACTCTGTCATCCTAAACCTTCCATAAGAAAACCCAGAAGAAATCCTTGTAGTTATTTCTTCAAACAAAAAACTATAAAAATCGGAAAAAATTGATAATGTTAGCCAAAAAGTCTTTGCCTTTTTCTTTTCAAAATTCCAATAGAACCACACTAAAAAGTCCATTAAATTCATGACTCTCTCATCCTAAACCTTCCATAAGAAAACCTAGAAGAAATCCTTGTAGCTATTTGTTCATTCAAAAATATATAAAAATCGGAAAGGGAAAAGATTCGATCTATCGAGCTCCGAGTACATTAATGGGGGAACCTAACCAACTACACCGAAACATTGTTTGTTAACAAATTCTCTCCTAATTATATATCTCAGTTCAGAATAAGGGGTAGCAGTAGCACATGAAAAAAAATCCGAAAAATTATAAAATTTTCCACTTCGCGCACGAGTTTAAGGGGTAGCACGGACAACCCATGAACCTATGATAGGTCCGCCCCTGCCGGCAACGACCGGAGATTACGAGGGGGTTTCACCGGCGGAAGAAGAAAGGAAGAGGGATGAAGGTTGTCAATTTCTCTCCCTTCTTTCTCTGATTTATATTTTTTTGTCTGTTGTCCATATTTAATTGCATTGCATTTATGTATTTATAACGATTTGTATTTTACAAAAATACTCCTTCTTTTTTAACAACTTATGAATTTACATAATTAGCCCTTAGATATATAATGACTGAAATGTTCTTTGACTTAACAGAAAAAATTAACTCTATTAGTCAGAAGGACTCAAATAGTAAAAAAATACAAACCTCAGACCTCCAGATGAAATTTTTTAAACATTTGGACTCAATTCAAAACAGTTTGCAAATCACAGGGACGCAAACTGTAATTAGCTCTTGATATTATTAAAAGGGATAAACACGAAAATGACCATTGTTGACCTTGACTTTTGTTAAATGAACCTTTGAATTTGTTTTTGCCAAAATGACCTTGACTTTGCTTTAATGATCTTTTGAAAATTGTCATCATCCAAAATGACCATTGTTAGCCAAAATTAGTTATCCAGTTGCAAACTTTAGTCGGATAGGAGAGAGAAACAAATCACAAAATATATGAACACTCTACTAATTTTTTGAATGATCACAAATCCTCCATAACCAAACGAATCACAAAATTAAATGCAAGATTGTGCTCGAAATTGAAAACTGAATCAAATAAGATCCATATTGACGTGGTTTGGTGCTGATTTGAAATTAAGCAAGAACTGTTCTTCGTGAAGCTCCTTCAAACTCCGGCGACTGAGACTGATCAGAATCGAACATCAGCGATTTCCGGTGGCCAAGAGCATCACTGGCGGCCTGAAAATCAGAGGCGTTTTCCGGTTGAAAAGAGCTACTTCCGGTTGATGATTGAAACGAAAATATGTTGAGATGAACCGGATGTGTTTTCCGGTCGAAACAACCGGGTATCCATATAAGCGTGATTGAAGCATGTGTTTTCCGTCTAGAAAGAAACAAGCGGAATGTAACACCGAAAGCCGATTCAACGCCTGGCTCACAAAACCGAAAGCGTGATTGAAGCATGTGTTTTCCGTCTAATATTTTTTTTTTATTTAAACGGCACATTCTCTGACTTTTTCATCTTTCCGTTTCAATATTTCCGTTTCAATCTTTCCGTTTCAAGTGGCACATGCATTTTTTTTTCCGTTTCAATATTTCCGTTTCATTTCTTTTATGTGTTCTTTTTTTTTTCGTTTCAATCTTTTTCCGTAAGAGAAGAATGGTTCTTTTATGTGTTCTTTTTTTTTCCCGTTTCAATTTTTTTTTCCGTTTCAATATTTCCGTTTCAATCTTTCCGGTTCAAACGGCAGATATCTCAACTTGTTCCGGCTCAATACATATCAAATGAAAAAAGATAGCACTTTATATATTAACGTGTTCTCCGGCTCAATACATATCAAAGAGATAGCCGGAACAAAAAAATGATATACTACAATATTATTATTTCTCAACTTGTTCCGGCTCAACTTTTTGTAAGCGGAATGTAACAGTGATGTTCGACTAAAGTTTGAATCCAATGTTAAAGTATTGATGATGTTTATATGATTTTATAAAATCGAATAACTTTATTAAAACTTGTAATAACAAATTTAACATTCTTTATTTCAAATTAAAATGTAAAAATAAAACAATCAAATCAAATCTGAAAATATAACAAATATTTTATTAAAACGTGTAATAACATTCTTTATTTCAAATTAAAATGTAAAAATAAAACAATCAAATCAAATCTGAAAATATAACAAATATGATAATTTCCACCGTTCAAAAAAAAAACAAATATGATAAGATAAAAGGAAGAAAACAAAATATTGTGTGAGATCATTTTCATCTACTCAAATATACTACAGCAAACTTAGTCTTTTTCATCTGGTATCTTCATCGCCGATGTTGAAAGAAAATGTCATTTTCTTTCTCTCTTGTTTCTTCTAAAATGTTTTGGGGGGTTTGTGACAAACTTTCTCGGGGTCGGTTGAGATTAGATCATATATATAACAAGTATATAGAAAATTTCATGGATGCCGACCGACCCCATAGCCAAGCTATAGGTTCACCCCTATAATTAAGTCGAGTGCGACAATTCTTATCAATAAAGCTTGAAGCTGTCCTTTCAAGATCACCTCCCAAGTCCTCAGATTTTCTTCAAAAAATGTAACTAAGAATGTTATGTCCAAATATCATACGAGTCGTATCAAAAACCAATGTTAGTGTTAGTTTGGTCAACAAGCATTTGACATGGTGGGGTGTCATGAGATCACAACCCACAAAAGAATTCAGTAGGAGATCATTACATTTGAATCACAACCCACATGAGAATTCAGTAGGGGATCATCACTAGATTAGTTACACAAGCAAATTCATGGCAACTTTGAATGATCAACATGATTTCATCATAATCCATTATCAATGGCTAAATATTCTGAAATGAACAAAATTTTGATAGAGCTAATGATTAAGAGACTACTGAAAAGAAAATATCATACCACGTGAATAGAAGGTGAAAAACCGAGGTGGTGATCAAATACCTTGATTTCGGAAGCGGATCGAGTCTTTGTGTACTCCTTTTTGTAGAACAAATGAACACCCGGATAAGAACAACAATAGTGCTTGAGATGTGATGATATTGAGAAGCTAGTAAACATGAATAGATGATAAACAATATGGAATGGTAGATAAAATATTAATAGAATGATTACAAGTTACCTACCCCACACATCCCGGGTATCATGAACAAGTGTGTGTTCATGAACCCTTACAAACTTCTAAAGATCCATGACTAACCCTCTCTATCACTCATCCAGCACTCCTCTATGGGATATACCTCTTTATGTAGTACAAGACTCAACAAGGGCATTATAGTAAATACTAAACTAGTGACAATATTACAACAATAAATAATAATCACTAAGGTCGCTTCTTTGGTTGAGTCATACATCTTGAGTCGTCATGGTCTTCACCGTGTTGTATGGACGGTATTACAAATAATTCATTGTGTATTTATTCACATCTTCCAAATCACGTCCTCGTGGTCTCGAAAATCCCAACAGAAGGTATTAAGCATTCCTTTCTGATTGAAAGTATAACTACATTACATCTATATGAATATAATTTGTTCTGGTCTTTTAGATAGTTTTTTATGTTTTTCATTGATAGCAAAAACTGAAGCCGAAAAAACCCTTTTGAAACATAAATCAGAGTGTTGGTTTTTATTGGGTTCCGAAATTACGTTGGTTATTTTGTTCTGGTTCGGTTATCTGGATTCCATAGCATGGATACTTTTTTAGTAATTAATTAACAATATTTTTGTACATAAATGCAGGATCTTGAATTGGGGAAGACGTTAATCAGACCTTCGTCGTTATTTCTGAAAGATCTAAAGAACACAAAACAATTTACGAAACAGATGTTTGGTTCTGTGAGACGAGTTTATATCATTTGCAATGAAGATGCCATTATTAAACAAGGATTTCAACGATGAATGATTGATAATAATCCGTTGTATGATGTGAAAGAATTAAAACATGTTGATCACATGCCGATGTTATGTGACCCAAAGCAACTCAGTATTTGCCTCCTTGATATAGCGGCTCAGTTTGGCAACTCATTGTTATAAATATGTTGAATTTGGCTTTTAATAATAGTTTATTGAATTTAAATAACCACAAGTTTTAATAATTGGTTTGAAATAATCCCAACTTGTAGGATTGGTGTTAATCAGATTTAAGTTAAGAAGAAACTCCCTACCTTAAAAAATATAACCTTACGGAATGAAGTTATATTTCACTTTACTTAAGCATAATTTAGTTCACTTGTACAATGTAAATGTTTGATTGCATAAAGATAGTAACAACGAAGTATAAAATACCCGTCACTCTTTGCATTAACTCAAAGTTACACTATTACAAGGTGATCGAGAACCGTGTGTAAACAAAGAGCTAACTAAGTTATATATAGTGCAGATGAGATCAATGCCAACCATTGATCTCAAACGATTTAATCTCAACCGGCTGTGGGCCGGGTTGAACAGGAGCCCAAGGTTGGAACGGGTTGGCTGGGAATGTGCTTCTCCCTCTGTTGGTGTTCTGGTCATTATTTTTGACATTTGGCGGCCCCGGTTATTGTTATTTCGGCCACGAGAAGAGCTCGGCCGGCTATCGATTTGGTGCGATGACAGGGCTGGCGACTGATCAGCAGCCAGGAGGGCATTGGCGGAAGCGGCGACGGCGTTCTGAGCATGCCCGGCTTTACGAGTCTCCTCAAGCAAAATTTTTGAGCGAGCTTCGTAAAAGTCCGGTAGGGGTTCGGTTTGCTGTATGAGAGTAGCCACCCCGTCATAAGCTTCAGAGAGCCCGGAGACCAATTGGAGGACGAGGCGTTGATTGGAGACCGGGGATCCAACGTTGCTCACCTGGTCGGAAAGGTTCTTGAGTTCCCTGCAATAATCAGAAACGTTGGCAAAATTGTCAAGCCGCGTATTGACAAGCTTGCGTTCCAGATTGAGTGCGCGAGTGTTTTTGTTGTCGTTGAACAGGTCCTTGAGAGCCTTTCATGCGTCTGCAGCGGTACTGTCGACTTTGATGATGTTGCGAAGAATCTTGGGTGTGACGGTGCCATAAATCCACTGCAGGACTATGGAATAAATGTGAGTCTAGATTGTATCGAAGTCGTCCTTAGTGGTAGCGGCATCACCGGTCGTCTGAACACGGGGAGAGAGATGTGAAAACACATCATATGCACGGCAGTGGATTTTAAACACTATTGGTGTATAGATGTTACGTACGTGAATGGGAAGGCATCAAGATTTGCCAAACTTACAGCTAATTTACATGATTTTGTGCTATTAGTTCCTAAAATAGGTGATTACATATTAAATACATAATATTTACATTTATGACTAAATAGTTGCCTAATATTTGGACTCGGGACAGTGGGTAGGTTCAGGATAACCAGTCTCGATACACCGTTGAGCCAAATTGCCGTTAAAAAATATATATATTATTCATTATAGTGGTTGATTAGATGGCTAATAATAGCCGCTCAAAAAAATGGCTATTAATAATGAATGAGTGGTCCACGGAGACATACATACTTAACTCTTTCGAACAATCAACACACAAACTGTGATAAATTTGTTATGATCCTCAATTTTTCCACCTACCATTCTTGTATTACAATCTAATATCCTTTTTTTTTATAAATTTTTAATTGCTCAGATATCTCTAAAACAAATTGGTTCTGTGTACAAACACCAATAAACAAAGGTATTAATATGGGTGATCAACAAAACCACTTTGTCCTAGTTCATGGTGCATGCCATGGAGCCTGGTGCTGGTTCAAGCTCAAACCTCTTTTAGAAGCCGCCGGCCACCGAGTTTCTGCCTTCGATCTCTCTGCCTCCGGCACCGACACCAAAGTCATACAACATGTCGCAACACTTACGGACTACACGAAACCATTGCTGGAATTCATGGCCACCATTCCGCGGGAGGAGAAGGTTGTGTTGGTTGGTCATAGCCTTGGTGGCATGAACATATCTCTTGCCATGGAAAAGTTTCCGGAAAAAGTCGCAGTTGCCGTCTTTCTCACCGCCTTCATGCCGGATTCTGAACATACATCTTCTTATGTTATAGACCAGGTAAATCGTTTGTTTTCTTATCAATTTTTTTGAAAAGAAAGAAATTGTTTTTTTTCAAATTTTAATCTAAATTTAGTGGTCTTTTTATCTTGATATGAAGTTTAACCAAATTACTCCAGAAGAGGCTTGGATGGACACAAAGTTCTTGCCATACAACGATGAAACTGATCCTAAAATTTCTATGTTTTTCGGCCCCAGGTGTCTATCCACCATGCTCTATCAACTTTGCTCCGATCAGGTAATCATCATCATCTACATCTAACTCCACAAGTTTATATACATTTTCAGTTCTGGTCTTTTAGATGGTTTTTTATGTTTTTCATTGATAGCAAAAACTGAATCCGAAAAAATCCTTTTTGAAACATAAATCAGAGTGTCGGTTTTTATTGGGTTCCGAAATTACGTTAGTTATTTTGGTTCTGGTTCGGTTATCTAGATTCCATAGCATGGATACTTTTTTAGTAATTAATTAACAATATTTTTGTACATAAATGCAGGATCTTGAATTGGGGAAGACGTTAATCAGACCTTCGTCGTTATTTCTGAAAGATCTAAAGAGCACAAAACAATTTACGAAACAAATGTTTGGTTCTGTGAAACGAGTTTATATCATTTGCAATGAAGATGCCATTATTAAACCAGGATTTCAACGATGGATGATTGATAATAATCCGGTGGATGATGTGAAAGAATTGAAACATGTTGATCACATGCCGATGTTATGTGACCCAAAGCAACTTAGTGTTTGCCTGCTTGATATAGCTGCTGAGTTTGCTTAGGCAACTCAATCTTATAAATATGTTCTAGCAATATGATGCATTTGGCTTTTAATAATACACATTGTAGTTTTTAATAAAATAACTTGATTGTAAAATGATGGTTTTCTAATAAAAGGTTGAAGGTTTGAATCCAAGTGCAATTGTGGTAGTGTAGCTGTTAAAAAAATGAAAATTACTTTTAATAACTAATTATGGTATGGGGATGAAGGTTAGAGTTTGGGGACCTTGAGGTCTCAAGTTCAAACCTAACTCAAGGGGGTTTTTCTCAAGTGGTGAGTTTCCTCCTTGATGATGTTCTTGGGTGAGCCAAGCCTGGAGTGTCAAAATCAGTATGGACGGTTGCAATCCCGTCTCAGGAAGGCTCACTCGGGTATTGGAGATTTGGGGAGTAGTTCCAAACGCCGTTCAAAAAAAAAATAACTAATTATGATTTGTGATTATATCTGTTTTGTGTTTATTTTCTTTATTTGTAATAAATATGGTGTATTAATTTAATGTTTTAATAAATTACACAACTACAAATATTCTCAAGACGATAAAGTTTGAATCCAATGTTAAAGTATTGATGATGTTTATATGATTTTATAAAATCGAATAACTTTATTAAAACTTGTAATAACAAATTTAACATTCTTTATTTCAAATTAAAATGTAAAAATAAAACAATCAAATCAAATCTGAAAATATAACAAATATTTTATTAAAACGTGTAATAACATTCTTTATTTCAAATTAAAATGTAAAAATAAAACAATCAAATCAAATCTGAAAATATAACAAATATGATAATTTCCACCGTTCAAAAAAAAAAAACAAATATGATAAGATAAAAGGAAGAAAACAAAATATTGTGTGAGATCATTTTCATCTACTCAAATATACTACAGCAAACTTAGTCTTTTTCATCTGGTATCTTCATCGCCGATGTTGAAAGAAAATGTCATTTTCTTTCTCTCTTGTTTCTTCTAAAATGTTTTGGGGGGTTTGTGACAAACTTTCTCGGGGTCGGTTGAGATTAGATCATATATATAACAAGTATATAGAAAATTTCATGGATGCCGACCGACCCCATAGCCAAGCTATAGGTTCACCCCTATAATTAAGTCGAGTGCGACAATTCTTATCAATAAAGCTTGAAGCTGTCCTTTCAAGATCACCTCCCAAGTCCTCAGATTTTCTTCAAAAAATGTAACTAAGAATGTTATGTCCAAATATCATACGAGTCGTATCAAAAACCAATGTTAGTGTTAGTTTGGTCAACAAGCATTTGACATGGTGGGGTGTCATGAGATCACAACCCACAAAAGAATTCAGTAGGAGATCATTACATTTGAATCACAACCCACATGAGAATTCAATAGGGGATCATCACTAGATTAGTTACACAAGCAAATTCATGGCAACTTTGAATGATCAACATGATTTCATCATAATCCATTATCAATGGCTAAATATTCTGAAATGAACAAAATTTTGATAGAGCTAATGATTAAGAGACTACTGAAAAGAAAATATCATACCACGTGAATAGAAGGTGAAAAACCGAGGTGGTGATCAAATACCTTGATTTCGGAAGCGGATCGAGTCTTTGTGTACTCCTTTTTGTAGAACAAATGAACACCCGGATAAGAACAACGATAGTGCTTGAGATGTGATGATATTGAGAAGCTAGTAAACATGAATAGATGATAAACAATATGGAATGGTAGATAAAATATTAATAGAATGATTACAAGTTACCTACCCCACACATCCCGGGTATCATGAACAAGTGTGTGTTCATGAACCCTTACAAACTTCTAAAGATCCATGACTAACCCTCTCTATCACTCATCCAGCACTCCTCTATGGGATATACCTCTTTATGTAGTACAAGACTCAACAAGGGCATTATAGTAAATACTAAACTAGTGACAATATTACAACAATAAATAATAATCACTAAGGTCGCTTCTTTGGTTGAGTCATACATCTTGAGTCGTCATGGTCTTCACCGTGTTGTATGGACGGTATTACAAATAATTCATTGTGTATTTATTCACATCTTCCAAATCACGTCCTCGTGGTCTCGAAAATCCCAACAGAAGGTATTAAGCATTCCTTTCTGATTGAAAGTATAACTACATTACATCTATATGAATATAATTTGTTCTGGTCTTTTAGATAGTTTTTTATGTTTTTCATTGATAGCAAAAACTGAAGCCGAAAAAACCCTTTTGAAACATAAATCAGAGTGTTGGTTTTTATTGGGTTCCGAAATTACGTTGGTTATTTTGTTCTGGTTCGGTTATCTGGATTCCATAGCATGGATACTTTTTTAGTAATTAATTAACAATATTTTTGTACATAAATGCAGGATCTTGAATTGGGGAAGACGTTAATCAGACCTTCGTCGTTATTTCTGAAAGATCTAAAGAACACAAAACAATTTACGAAACAGATGTTTGGTTCTGTGAGACGAGTTTATATCATTTGCAATGAAGATGCCATTATTAAACAAGGATTTCAACGATGAATGATTGATAATAATCCGTTGTATGATGTGAAAGAATTAAAACATGTTGATCACATGCCGATGTTATGTGACCCAAAGCAACTCAGTATTTGCCTCCTTGATATAGCGGCTCAGTTTGGCAACTCATTGTTATAAATATGTTGAATTTGGCTTTTAATAATAGTTTATTGAATTTAAATAACCACAAGTTTTAATAATTGGTTTGAAATAATCCCAACTTGTAGGATTGGTGTTAATCAGATTTAAGTTAAGAAGAAACTCCCTACCTTAAAAAATATAACCTTGCGGAATGAAGTTATATTTCACTTTACTTAAGCATAATTTAGTTCACTTGTACAATGTAAATGTTTAATTGCATAAAGATAGTAACAACGAAGTATAAAATACCCGTCACTCTTTGCATTAACTCAAAGTTACACTATTACAAGGTGATCGAGAACCGTGTGTAAACAAAGAGCTAACTAAGTTATATATAGTGCAGATGAGATCAATGCCAACCATTGATCTCAAACGATTTAATCTCAACCGGCTGTGGGCCGGGTTGAACAGGAGCCCAAGGTTGGAACGGGTTGGCTGGGAATGTGCTTCTCCCTCTGTTGGTGTTCTGGTCATTATTTTTGACATTTGGCGGCCCCGGTTATTGTTATTTCGGCCACGAGAAGAGCTCGGCCGGCTATCGATTTGGTGCGATGACAGGGCTGGCGACTGATCAGCAGCCAGGAGGGCATTGGCGGAAGCGGCGACGGCGTTCTGAGCATGCCCGGCTTTACGAGTCTCCTCAAGCAAAATTTTTGAGCGAGCTTCGTAAAAGTCCGGTAGGGGTTCGGTTTGCTGTATGAGAGTAGCCACCCCGTCATAAGCTTCAGAGAGCCCGGAGACCAATTGGAGGACGAGGCGTTGATTGGAGACCGGGGATCCAACGTTGCTCACCTGGTCGGAAAGGTTCTTGAGTTCCCTGCAATAATCAGAAACGTTGGCAAAATTGTCAAGCCGCGTATTGACAAGCTTGCGTTCCAGATTGAGTGCGCGAGTGTTTTTGTTGTCGTTGAACAGGTCCTTGAGAGCCTTTCATGCGTCTGCAGCGGTACTGTCGACTTTGATGATGTTGCGAAGAATCTTGGGTGTGACGGTGCCATAAATCCACTGCAGGACTATGGAATCAATGTGAGTCTAGATTGTATCGAAGTCGTCCTTAGTGGTAGCGGCATCACCGGTCGTCTGAACACGGGGAGAGAGATGTGAAAACACATCATATGCACGGCAGTGGATTTTAAACACTATTGGTGTATAGATGTTACGTACGTGAATGGGAAGGCATCAAGATTTGCCAAACTTACAGCTAATTTACATGATTTTGTGCTATTAGTTCCTAAAATAGGTGATTACAAATTAAATACATAATATTTACATTTATGACTAAATAGTTGCCTAATATTTGGACTCGGGACAGTGGGTAGGTTCAGGATAACCAGTCTCGATACACCGTTGAGCCAAATTGCCGTTAAAAAATATATATATATTATTCATTATTATAGTGGTTGATTAGATGGCTAATAATAGCCGCTCAAAAAAATGGCTATTAATAATGAATGAGTGGTCCACGGAGACATACATACTTAACTCTTTCGAACAATCAACACACAAACTGTGATAAATTTGTTATGATCCTCAATTTTTCCACCTACCATTCTTGTATTACAATCTAATATCCTTTTTTTTATAAATTTTTAATTGCTCAGATATCTCTAAAACAAATTGGTTCTGTGTACAAACACCAATAAACAAAGGTATTAATATGGGTGATCAACAAAACCACTTTGTCCTAGTTCATGGTGCATGCCATGGAGCCTGGTGCTGGTTCAAGCTCAAACCTCTTTTAGAAGCCGCCGGCCACCGAGTTTCTGCCTTCGATCTCTCTGCCTCCGGCACCGACACCAAAGTCATACAACATGTCGCAACACTTACGGACTACACGAAACCATTGCTGGAATTCATGGCCACCATTCCGCGGGAGGAGAAGGTTGTGTTGGTTGGTCATAGCCTTGGTGGCATGAACATATCTCTTGCCATGGAAAAGTTTCCGGAAAAAGTCGCAGTTGCCGTCTTTCTCACCGCCTTCATGCCGGATTCTGAACATACATCTTCTTATGTTATAGACCAGGTAAATCGTTTGTTTTCTTATCAATTTTTTTGAAAAGAAAGAAATTGTTTTTTTTCAAATTTTAATCTAAATTTAGTGGTCTTTTTATCTTGATATGAAGTTTAACCAAATTACTCCAGAAGAGGCTTGGATGGACACAAAGTTCTTGCCATACAACGATGAAACTGATCCTAAAATTTCTATGTTTTTCGGCCCCAAGTGTCTATCCACCATGCTCTATCAACTTTGCTCCGATCAGGTAATCATCATCATCTACATCTAACTCCACAAGTTTATATACATTTTGATGGTTTAATCGGGTTTATTTAGCGGGTTACGGTTTCTGTTCTTTAGTTGGTATTTAAAGGGTTTTATTAGTAGGTGGTGAATAAGCTTTAGACTCATTCTTCACGTTGCATGGCTGGAAGTAGGAGACTATAGCATTTAATTTATGGTTTTATATTTATAGTTTATTTAATAGTTAAATTAGCTAGGTAGACTTGGTAATTGATTTGACCGAATTTTATGGCTAAGAATGAAAAAGTGTACGTTGAGTGCACATGGGAATAGCAAAGAAGAGGTCTTCAATAGTACCATTTCTTTAGGAGCCTAGGGCTACTTTCTGTTTTGATGTAAGGCTATTTAAAGCCATTTGGTTTATTGAATAAAGTGCACCATTTCCTTTCTGCAAGTTCTTTCCTTCACAATATACAAACACTTTCTTTTGTTTGTGTGAGTATTAATCAGTTCGAAGAACTAAATAAATATTCCTCTATTTTATTTTCTTGTTTATTCAAGCTCTTGATATCCAACATTTGGTATCAGAGCGGAGAAGGGTTCAAGGGACTGTTTTAGATCGGTGATGACCAGAGGGGCTTAGGTGATCGCGATCTGACGATTTCTGTTCTAGGAGGTCAAGAGGGTAGAAGAGACGAGTCGTGATTCAGGCCAAATCAGCGGGCTTGTTAACCCAGTTTGTTGATCCAAGAACGAAGAAGGATTAAGCAACCAGAAGGTAGTAATCAAAGGTGTAGAACAGCAGGGAGAAAGGTAGCAAAAGGTGTTGCAGGTAATCCTTTTAGCAGTGTTTTATTTGATTATTCATCTTTGGTAGAGCAGGGGGTGTAGAAGTATGACTAACCCAGAGAATCAAGCTTTGGTCACCGTTAAGGATAACAACACCATTTCACTTCAATGCCCGGTGTTGTCATCCACAAACTACACGGTATGGGCTGTAAGGATGCGGGTTATTTTTAATGTTCATGGGGTGTGGGAGATGATTGAACCGGGGACAAAGGAGGATGCCAAAAAGAATAACATTGCTATGGCATTATTGTTCCAAAGCATACCCGAAGATCATATTTTGCAAATAGGAAATCTCAAAACTGCAAAGGAAGTGTGGGATGCTCTCAAGACCCGTCATTTGGGTGCGGATCGAATTCGGGAGGCGAGACTTCAAACTCTAATGGGAGAGTTTGAAAATCTGAAGATGAAGGAGCAAGAAGTTGTCGATGACTTTGCTAACAAGTTGTCCGAGTATGCTTCTCGAGCCGCTTCACTTGGCTCGGTGATTGAAGAAACAAAGATGGTTAAGAAATTTCTTAACGGGTTGACTAAACGTTTTATTCATATGGTGGCTTCTATAGAACAGGTTGTAGATTTGAAGACCATTGGTTATGATGACGTTGTGGGTCGACTTAAGGCTTATGAAGAAAGGATCAAGGTTGAGGAGAGCCAAACCGAGCAGAATACTCTTTTATTTGAAAGTTCGGATGAGAAAGCTAAGGAAAAAGAGCATAAGTGTGAGCATTGTGGATGTGGAAAATGGAACCGTGACGACTATGGACGTGGCCGAGGTGGTGGTCGGGGGTCCGGGAGAGGTCGAGGACAACGGGACAAAAGCCACGTGAAGTGCTACAAATGTAATGAGTTTGGTCATTACATTTCGGAGTGTCCAAAGTGGGAGAAGAAGGAAGAGCTCAACTTGATCGGGGTTGAAGATGATGAACCGACAATACTGTGAATGGATGGTGCCAATAAACACTGATTAAGGGGGTGAATGATGGTTTAATCGGGTTTATTTAGCGGGTTACGGTTTCTGTTCTTTAGTTGGTATTTAAAGGGTTTTATTAGTAGGTGGTGAATAAGCTTTAGACTCATTCTTCACGTTGCATGGCTGGAAGTAGGAGACTATAGCATTTAATTTATGGTTTTATATTTATAGTTTATTTAATAGTTAAATTAGCTAGGTAGACTTGGTAATTGATTTGACCGAATTTTATGGCTAAGAATGAAAAAGTGTACGTTGAGTGCACATGGGAATAGCAAAGAAGAGGTCTTCAATAGTACCATTTCTTTAGGAGCCTAGGGCTACTTTCTGTTTTGATATAAGGCTATTTAAAGCCATTTGGTTTATTGAATAAAGTGCACCATTTCCTTTCTGCAAGTTCTTTCCTTCACAATATACAAACACTTTCTTTTGTTTGTGTGAGTATTAATCAGTTCGAAGAACTAAATAAATATTCCTCTATTTTATTTTCTTGTTTATTCAAGCTCTTGATATCCAACACATTTTCAGTTCTGGTCTTTTTGATGGTTTTTTATGTTTTTCATTGATAGCAAAAACTGAATCCGAAAAAATCCTTTTTGAAACATAAATCAGAGTGTCGGTTTTTATTGGGTTCCGAAATTACGTTAGTTATTTTGGTTCTGGTTCGGTTATCTGGATTCCATAGCATGGATACTTTTTTAGTAATTAATTAACAATATTTTTGTACATAAATGCAGGATCTTGAATTGGGGAAGACGTTAATCAGACCTTCGTCGTTATTTCTGAAAGATCTAAAGAACACAAAACAATTTACGAAACAAATGTTTGGTTCTGTGAAACGAGTTTATATCATTTGCAATGAAGATGCCATTATTAAACCAGGATTTCAACGATGGATGATTGATAATAATCCGGTGGATGATGTGAAAGAATTGAAACATGTTGATCACATGCCGATGTTATGTGACCCAAAGCAACTTAGTGTTTGCCTGCTTGATATAGCTGCTGAGTTTGCTTAGGCAACTCAATCTTATAAATATGTTCTAGCAATATGATGAATTTGGCTTTTAATAATACACATGGTAGTTTTTAATAGAATAACTTGATTGTAAAACGATGGTTTTCTAATAAATGGTTGAAGGTTTGAATCCTACTAAGTGTAATTGTGATAGTGTAGCTGTTAAAAAATGAAAATTACTTTTAATAACTAATTATGATTTATATCTGTTTTGTGTTTATTTTCTTTATTTGTAATAAATATGGTTTATTAATTTAACGTTTTAATAAATTACACAGCTACAAATATTCTCAAGACGATAAAGTTGAATCCAATGTTAAAGTATTGATGATGTTTATATGATTTTATAAAATCGAATATCTTTATTAAAAAGGGTGATAACAAATATAATATTCTTTATTTCAAATTAAAATGTAAAAATAAAACAATCAAATCAAATCTGAAAATATAACAAATATGATAATTTCCACCGTTCAAAAAAAAAAACAAATATGATAAGATAAAAGGAAGAAAACAAAATATTGTGTGAGATCATTTTCATCTACTCAAATATACTACAGCAAACTTAGTCTTTTTCATCTGGTATCTTCATCGCCGATGTTGAAAGAAAATGTCGTTTTCTTTCTCTCTTGTTTCTTCTAAAATGTTTTGGGGGGTTTGTGACAAACTTTCTCGGGGTCGGTTGAGATTAGATCATATATATAACAAGTATATAAATAATTTCATGGATGCCGACCGACCCCATAGCCAAGCTGTAGGTTCACCCCTATAATTAAGTCGAGTGCGACAATTCTTATCAATAAAGCTTGAAGCTGTACTTTCAAGATCACCTCCCAAGTCCTCAGATTTTCTTCAAAAAATGTAACTAAGAATGTTATGTCCAAATATCATACGAGTCGTATCAAAAACCAATGTTAGTGTTAGTTTGGTCAACAAGCATTTGACATGGTGGGGTGTCATGAGATCACAACCCACAAAAGAATTCAGTAGGAGATCATTACATTTGAATCACAACCCACATGAGAATTCAGTAGGGGATCATCACTAGATTAGTTACACAAGCAAATTCATGGCAACTTTGAATGATCAACATGATTTCATCATAATCCATTATCAATGGCTAAATATTCTGAAATGAGCAAATTTTGATAGAGCTAATGATTAAGAGACTACTGAAAAGAAAATATCATACCACGTGAATAGAAGGTGAAAAACCGAGGTAGTAAACATGAATAGATGATAAACAATATGGAATGGTAGATAAAATATTAACAGAATGATTACAAGTTACCTACCCCACACATCCCGGGTATCATGAACAAGTGTGTGTTCATGAACCCTTACAAACTTCTAAAGATCCATGACTAACCCTCTCTATCACTCATCCAGCACTCCTCTATGGGATATGCCTCTTTATGTAGTACAAGACTCAACAAGGGCATTATAGTAAATACTAAACTAGTGACAATATTACAACAATAAATAATAATCACTAAGGTCGCTTCTTTGGTTGAGTCATACATCTTGAGTCGTCATGGTCTTCACCGTGTTGTATGGACGGTATTACAAATAATTCATTGTGTATTTATTCACATCTTCCAAATCACGTCCTCGTGGTCTCGAAAATCCCAACAGAAGGTATTAAGCATTCCTTTCTGATTGAAAGTATAACTACATTACATCTATATGAATATAATTTGTGCTGGTCTTTTAGATAGTTTTTTATGTTTTTCATTGATAGCAAAAACTGAAGCCGAAAAAACCCTTTTGAAACATAAATCAGAGTGTTGGTTTTTATTGGGTTCCGAAATTACGTTGGTTATTTTGTTCTTGTTCGGTTATCTGGATTCCAAAGCATGGATACTTTTTTAGTAATCAATTAACAATATTTTTGTACATAAATGCAGGATCTTGAATTGGGGAAGACGTTAATCAGACCTTCGTCGTTATTTATGAAAGATCTAAAGAACACAAAACAGTTTACGAAACAGATGTTTGGTTCTGTGAGACGAGTTTATATCATTTGCAATGAAGATGCCATTATTAAACAAGGATTTCAACGATGGATGATTGATAATAATCCGTTGTATGATGTGAAAGAATTAAAACATGTTGATCACATGCCGATGTTATGTGACCCAAAGCAACTCAGTATTTGCCTCCTTGATATAGCGGCTCAGTTTGGCAACTCAGTGTTATAAATATGTTGAATTTGGCTTTTAATAATGGTTTATTGAATTTAAATAACCACAAGTTTTAATAATTGGTTTGAAATAATCCCAACTTGTAGGATCGGTGTTAATCAGATTTAAGTTAACAAGAAACTCCCTACCTTAAAAAAGATAACCTTGCGGAATGAAGTTATATTTCACTTTACTTAAGCATAATTTAGTTCACTTGTACAATGTAAATGTTTGATTGCATAAAGATAGTAACAACGAAGTATAAAATACCCGTCACTATTTGCATTAACTCAAAGATACACTATTACAAGGTGATCGAGAACCGTGTGTAAACAAAGAGCTAACTAAGCTATATATAGTGCAGATGAGATCAATGCCAACCATTGATCTCAAACGATTTAATCTAAACCGTTAAACAAAAAGTCAAATACTACTACCAAAAGAATAAACTTCGACAGATGTGATATCTTGCGTGTGATCAGTAACAATCTACTTTAGGAGAGCGGCTTTGGTAGATGTAGAAGCAACCATGTAGCTTATGCAGGATCGGACAATCTGAAAAGACTTCTCAGGAAAAGTCCGGTTGAACTCATTATCTGGTGGATAATCGAGTTCACCCGGAATATTCACTATAGGACAAAATTTGATTCTTCCGGTTGAACTGCCTGTTCCGCTTGAACTCGAGATTTCCGCTTGGACTTCGACTTCAGCCAAAACAACTTAAAATTGGCTTTCAGCCGGAAATCACCTAAGTAATATTCCTTACACAACTCATAAAATGTTTATTAACAATCTCTTTGGACCTATATTCCTACAACAATCTTTTCCTAACAAAAACTTAACACCACTAGTTTTTTATGACATGGCAAATCCTATGTGTCATTTTGAATGACGTGGCAGTCCACGTGCCAATAATATGATTAAAAAAACAGAAGCCCTAAATGAGGAACTCCTCTGTTCCTAAAAAGGATTCTATACTTATAAAAAAACGAGGAACATGGGGCAGAATTCAGTTCGTTACTTTGGAGCCACGCCTGCTTCTCTGGTTGCATACGTCTGATCCTTTCCAAAGTATTTCCGAAATATAAAATTCTTAA
This sequence comes from Deinandra increscens subsp. villosa, assembly GCA_039602395.1. Classification (NCBI taxonomy): domain Eukaryota; kingdom Viridiplantae; phylum Streptophyta; class Magnoliopsida; order Asterales; family Asteraceae; genus Deinandra; species Deinandra increscens. The sequence continues at coordinate 1,995 of JBCNJP010009763.1, read as the reverse complement.
CGAGAAATGAATCTATAAGTTGCAATAGACTCGCAACTACAAACCATGTGCGATGCAACAGATTTCAACTTGTAGTTTCGAGTGTTGAAGATTCTTCCATGAAAGAACTCAAAGAAGAACAACGAACCGTGATTTGCGATTTCAAACAAATTTTGATGAAAAATGAATTTGAAACTTTGATTAGATTGGTTGTGATGTACAGAATCTTATGGAACCGGTCAACAACAATCAAACAACATAATTGAAGGTTCAATTTTTGAATCAAATGAAGAACAGTTTGACTAGAAAAAGTTAAACTCGACTGAAATTTATCAAATTAATCCGTGGAATTCAGTCCAGAACGTGTAGAATCACTCCCTAGATTTTCTTATACCAATTATAAAACCGTAAGAGCTTGGTTCAGTCCAAAACGTGTAGAATCACGCCTTCGAATCCGTCGAGGCACGTGGCTTGGTTCGTCATGGCAACACTGGCATCGTTCGAAGATTGTCGTATTTCTCCGCCGGAGATTTGACATATCGGAGACTGCCATTCAGAGCTCTGAGACGGTGGATCGGGCGTCTGAGATAGTCTCGTTGATGGTGACGGATATTTAGGGCTTTTTTTTATCATACCATTGTCACGTGGACTGCCATGTCATTAAAAATGACACCTAGGATTTGTCACATCATCAAAAACTAATGGTGTTAAGTTTTTGTTAGTAAATGGTTGTTGTAGAAAAATATGTTAAAAGTTTGGTTTGTTAATAAACATTGTGTGAGTTCGGATTATTCCCGTTCAATTATTGAAACTTGTGATTATTTAAATCCAATAATATTTAATAATAAACAACTTTAGTATTTAGTATTTAAGAAGACAACTTTATGATAATATAGTGGTTCCTTTTCAAGAGGTTGAAGGTGTGATAAGCGTAAGTGTGGCGGTTTTACTTTTAAAAAATAAAAATTACTTTTATTAACTAATAGCCAGTGACCCGGGTATTTACCCGGGGCTGTAACATAAAAATACAAAAATAAATATATTATGGAATCAATAATTGGTAAAACAGAATTCAGTAATAATAAAAAAAGTTCGATAACAATTACAAATTAGAGAAGAGAGATTTATACACTATATTTTTTGTTACATTGGTTGACGACCGTCTTCATCTAAAATCAAAATTTTCAGGCCTTTTTTTGCTCTTCACTCTTAATAAAGCACCATATAATTTAAGGAGAGTTGACTTTATTGAATCTTGAAATGTTGTTTTAGAATTGTGTGTAGGAATAATACTTGAATGTAATTTTGTGTGACTGTCATCATTTACGCAAACCAATTTTCCTTTCTCTTCAAGTATGGTGGCATTGCATGTTTGATTTGGTCATTTTCCATTAAGCCATCCATGACCGACATTAAACTCTTTGAATCTTGCTAAGGTGAAATAAGTAATGTCTTCTAACTATGTAGTAAATTGTGTTGTTAGAAATGAGTTCTTTAGTCCTAACTGGTAGAAAGAGAATAAAATGTTAGTCCCAAACTGTTGCAATGTAAAACTTAACAATCTATCATAAAAATCCATATAATGTACTAGGTTAATAACCCGTGTATTACACGGGTTGAGTTCATTATATTAGATATATATAAAAAATAAAAATAAAACACGGTTAAAATAATCAAATTTATTATGTTTGACAAATTGTTGATTAGTTTTCTTAAAATAATCAAATTGTTGAGTAAATTTATCAAATTCACATTAAGTTTGTCAACTTTTTTTAAATGAAAATTTAGCTTTGGTAAAATTGGTAACTATATTTAATTGATAATCTAATAAATTGATGCTTGAATGTGGTTTTGACATGTGACAATGCTTATGTGGACATCCTAGAAATGAGACATGTGGCACCATTTTAGTGCTTTATTAGGATTAAAGATTGTTTACCATAAATAATCAATCTTTATTAATATAATTATTTAAATGATTGGAATGTTTAAGAAATAATAAAAATCCATGTAATT
>JBCNJP010009762.1:0-11279 GCA_039602395.1 Deinandra increscens subsp. villosa | reverse complement strand
AATGTGAAAAACATTCTAAACTAGGTAGCAACTATGTGATAAATGCAATTACTAGATGGTCTACATTTGGTACTAATATAATGCTTATTTAGATATCTAACGCAACAAAAACTAAATACAGATGAGACATTAAATGTTGTATATAAATCAAAATTATTTATTTTTTTACTTTATTTTTCTTTCTTTTAAGTATGTATTTCTCTTATGGAAAAGTTACATGTTTCATTCAATTTTCATTATTCAAGTACATTTACATTGAGTATACTATGATTATTTTTATTAAAAAGAAATTTAGTATATTTAGGTCGCTTTATCAAAAGCGAAAGTAGAGATGGACTCAAACTTCTGATATTAGATGAAGATTAGAAAAATACCAAACATGGTGTTAAATGCGTATATATATATATCTGTATTTTCTAATTTGTAACCTTTAGATATTTTTTTTTCTTTTAAACATGTATTTATTTTACTTTAAAACTTAATTTTTTTTGGTTTAATATTTTTTTATTTATTTTAGTATTTTTTTAAACTCTAATCGTGTGATGCACGGATCTAAAAGACTAGTTATGTAACACCCCAAAATTTTATGACCTGATTTATATACGTGTGCTATATCTGTTAAAGTAGCTGAAATATATGTGATATAATATATATAAGTATAATAGAGAAACGTCACGATTCGCGTACGAATATTCGACACGACATTCGAGGAAACGCCAAGAGACGAACTTATAGAATATGATAGATAACGGAAAATAAAGATCGTGGGCGCAGACGGATCTCAAATCCGAGTTATGACGAAGGGGGAAAATGCAAAATAGTGATTTGGGCCCGGTTTATAATAAACCGTAATTAAGCACGAACGTCACTAAAATAACACCGAGGCGAAAGTAGAACATTAGGTATTACTAAATACTTGATTTGTAATCGATATAAAAATATAATTGCGGTGTTCGGCACGAAAAACGGTGAAATCGGTAACCATCGTCGTTACGCGATAATGACCGAAATCAATTCGGTTAGCCATTCGAGATGATTATAACGCCTCGGCAAAGTATAAATCATTATTATAATATCTATGAAGAAATTCAGTCGAGAAGATGTATTCGGTCTGTCAAACGGCCGAGATCGCGACATTGATTAGACGCGCGTTCTACCGCGTAATAACTGAACGTTCACCGGTTAACGTTTTAACCGAAAAATAAATATAGCGATTATTATTTATTAGACTCTCGTAATATTTTGAACGTTTAGGAATTTTTATAAACCATTTGCGAAAGATTATGTTATTTTACGGGTTTAAGAATACAAGTATAATACCTACTCATTAAATATTATACCTTATTAAATTTACTTGTTCCTTACTCTTGAGACTTCTGTCTATCAAATTAATCGTATGATTCAGCGTTTAAAAAGCTTACTCATCATTCGTACGTGTTACGTATTTGTTGAATCAATTTATAGTATAAATATATACATGCATACACCAAACAAACTCACACCAATCACACACAATTCACAATACAATTCAAATGCGTGCAGAAACAGACAAAACGAATTAAACAAACAGAGAGAGAGAGAAAGCACAAACGTACCTCCCCTCCCTCTCGACTTTTCTTTCCGGCAAATCCCGTCTCCTTTGACGCCGGCTCTTCACGGCGACTCCGCGGCGAACCAAAGTCCGACCCGCAACAGCCTCGGCAGTCCGGCTCCACCCATCTCCTCCCCGTTCGGTTTCCCTGGCGACCTGCTGCTGCTGTTACCAGTGGAGCACCCAGCTCCCCCTCTCCGACGTTCCCTCCGGCGAGCCAAGCAGAAACCGGCGATGTAGCTCCACCCTGCTCGAACCCCGGCAACCTGCTACCTTCGTTTTTCCGGCCGGCGTAACCTGCAACACCCAGCCTCGCTCCTTCCCCGTCACTTTGAACTAGCACGACCGATGAACTCGGCGACCTCGCGCACCTCCGAGCAACCCCAGGGCGCGCCAGTGGCCATCTCCGGTGATGATAGCGGCAGCGGTGATGCACCGGGCAGTGGCAGCGAGCAGCGGCAGTAGCTTGTAGATGGTGGTGGAAGGTGGTGGTTGCAAACGGGTTTAAAACCCGCTACAACCGTTCTCTTTTCGGTTGATGTTTCGGTGGTGTACGGTTGAAGACGGGCGATGGCGGTAACGGTGATGAATCACCGGGACAGCGGTGATCATGGTGGTGGTAGACGGTGATGGTACGGCAAGTGTAGGTGGTTGCAATTCAAGTTAGAAAAGGAGGCGCCGAGTAGAACCCGGTAAAACCCGGTTTACCGTCTTCACTTTCGGGCGATGTTTCGGTAGCGTAACGAGGTCCAAATAACGAACCGACAACGGGAAAATGCTCGTGGCGAGAAAATAGTCGGGAAAGACTATTCGTTTGTCAGGAACAGACAACTTTATTATTCGGTTATTTTGGACTTGTTTCATGACCCGTCGAAGAGATAATCACGTTATATATTTGTTATTATTACAAATATCATTATTAAGTTAACATTTTTAAAGATCGGTCAAATGGTATAAAAGTATTGAGACGGATAAATATATATATGAAAATATATATAATTATTAATTGATTTTATCTAAATAAAATTGATTAAAAAGGATATTTAGTATTTAAATATTAAATATATATAGACATATATATTACCTCTATATTATTAGGAAAGTTAATATCGGAACAGGCCTGCTAGCCTGCTTTCGTGTTGACTTTCTTAATACATATATGATGAAGCCTGATATCGGTCGTGGTTGCTGGGCCCTCTCAGCGGATCGTTTCCTATCCGGATGTTGAGGAGGTCCGGTTTCGAATCTTGAAGTGCCCGCTTTCTTTCTGGTTTTTTTTCCTCTTTTGCTCTTAAAACATTACGTGTCTATGCTAGGTATTACGTGGGCTTCTTTTAGAGATATAGGCTTCGTAGAGTTGCTTACAGGGACGATATCTCTGTGTTAATCATGCTCCTATGTACACGATTTTGCACACCACTCTTCTTTGCTTTTTCACCGCCTCTCCACGGCTCTTTCAGGTACCGGTTTTCTTCCATTTTTTCCCGTTTCGTCGATGCTGCTGTTGTTTTGTCCCGATTTCATCTCGGTTGTTTCACCAGAGATCGATTTCTCCAAAGTATCCGCGGCTTTTGCTGTTGCAAGACTAATTGAATCTACTTTAAGAATTTGGCTAACTGGTAAAAGAAAGGGGATTGGATCTGTTTGGTTGGTAGTTATTTGTTGATTATTTGCAATTTTGATGATTGATGGCTGTTTGTTTTGGTTCCACTGGTATGTTTCTCTGTTTTTCCTCTTGTCTAGGGTTTGGTGTTGTTGTTTAGTTGTGGGTGGATTTGAGATTCACTTCAATATTTTTTGGCTTATATGAACTTATTGGTTCCGTAATAGTATTGGTTAATAGGTACATATACGATAGGTGTGTATGTACAGCTTTTTAAGAATAGCATATTATAGCTTAGGTTCTTCTTTTATGTATAAGATATTAAGGGTTGTTATAGTATAAGATATTAAGGGTTGTTATACACCGGTTCTGTTATAGATTTACTCTTTTACCTCTTTATTTGTAGATTTATAGTCCTGTTAATAGATTGTTTTGGGTAGGAAAAGAAACATTTATTTGCTTTCAGAGGCTGATGCTTTTTTGGGTGTTAAATGACATTAGTATACGATATCAGTTCAATCTGTGAGTTTTAGTTGTAAGTTTTAGTTGTGGATGACATAGTGTGTGAAGCAATCATCAACAATATTTAAGTATGTTTTTTTCAGCTTTTTGTGTACTACTGTTGTTGACACCCCTAGGCGGTTATGTAATTTATTGTTCCTTACTCTTGCCTATGTTCTTATGGATTTTTCTATCTTATTTTTACTCTCCTGCCTGTTGACGTGTATGTAGGAAAATAATAATTTTTTTGCAGGATCCTCTTAGTGAATTTTGTTGCCATTAACTGTGTGCTGCTGCTATCAAAGTGTATTTTCTGTGTTTTTTTTTTTTGTATAGGAGTAGGTGTCTTGGATTAGTGATTCCTTTTGAGATTTTGAATTTATTTTGAAACATGACAAGGGAGGTTCTCAGAAAAAGGTGGAACTGCTGAGTCAAATGGGGCGTTAGGCCTCAAATAGGTTCTTCTCAAAGTGGTTATTAGTAAGCGGAGGAGGTTCATTCTCCAAGGTGAAGAGTCTGTTCGTTATAGTGTAGGTGTGGCTGTCTTATAGGCTAATATATTTCTTCTTTGTTTATAGTTCTATAGGTGTTTTGGTCAAAAATTCACAAAGGAATCTCGTATTCCAAACTTAGAATGTGAGGTAGTGTGCTTGCTAATATGTTCGAAATGTAAAACTGAACACAAGGATGTAACGAGGGAAAAATCCAGGATTCTTCGAGTTGCCTCTAGGAATCCTAGCAAAAAAACCTCGGGAGCCGGCCTGAAGAGCCCGCTACCACACAATTTTATTGATAGGAAACTGAAAATTACAAGTGTTTTGGAGGTTTGATCGATCAGGCTAAGTGTTACAGAGATCGTATGCTATCAGAGCTAATGTGTGAGTGAGTTGTGTGTGTTCCTACTGATCGAATCCTCGATTTATATAATGAATACAATGCTAACAAACTTTCCGGGATTCCCGGGATCCTACTATCCAACTAATTCGACCGTTAAGGGCCTCTTCGTTCACTTGGTCCACGATCTTCTTCAGCTGGGGCGTAAGTTTCGGAGGTAGTTGATGACTTCGTCGAAACCTGGTCAAATAAACACGAGGCAAATATGAGGGTTAGTTAAAAATAAATAAATCAGGATACCTGGATTCATGGGATTCCCAGACGTTAATAGGATTCCTGCACTGTGTGAGCTTCCTGCGAGCATCCTGAAAATACACCCTCAACAATAGGCCTGTTAGAAGATTGTTTCAGATAGGTAAAGGAATTGTTTCTTTATTTCAGGGGCTGATTTTTTCTTACGGGGTTAGGTGGCTTTGGTATACGATGACAACTTGATCTGTGAGTTTTAGTTGCAGGTTTTCTTGGTGGATTGCATAGCGTATGAACGATTAACAATATTTAAGAATTCGTTCTTCAGATTTTACAGTGGTTTACTATGGTTACTTTAGATTTATGGTTTATACTTCCTAGGAGTTTTGCTTATAGGATTTTTTTGCCCTTTATTTTTTATATTCGCTTACCTATCTGGGTTAGTTGTGTTTAGTGAAAGCCATATTTATACTATGTGTGGTAACCACTGCGTATGTGGCATTCACTAGCAGCAGCTTTACTTATAGCTTTTAAGTGTACATGTTATACTATGTGTGGTAACCATTGGCGGTAAACGTTGAAAGCATAATAGTTTTAGGTGCCTTCTTTTTATGCTATGAGACCTGTATATAATTAACCTTGGCTTTGATTGTTTAAAGAGCCATATAAATAAAGTTCAATAATTAGACACTGATATGTTTGTGAATCATATAAATTTACAAACAGTAGGCATACGCTTATATATCACAATTTTGTAAGTAGTCTTTACAGGTTAGATTTAATAAATAAAATATGTTATCGTATATATATTATTATTATTATATCCCTCATATATTCTTTACTTTTATAATCTGTCCTTTTTTATCTTACATCTTCTTCAAAAAAAATTTACTCTCATTACATTTTTCTAGATGCCTATGAAAAAGAAAACCCGTTCCGGACGCCTCAACTTCTGCTATTGGTATAAATTGTCTAAATTATCAAAAGATCATGCATCATATGATATTGGTTATTAAGTGCTGTGTTCTTTCTTTACCTTTACCTTAATATATATGGGTACTTACGCTTTGAATTTAAAACTGTGTTACATGAAAAGATATCAGCCATGTTTGTAAGATTTATAATCATAAGAACCTATTGAAGGTATGAAAACCATGATCAGGCTGATGTTAGTGATAGAAAGTAATTAATAAAAACCCATTCAAGATATGAAATGTTTACAAAATAGAATTAGACAATAGGCTTCTATAGAGTTGCGCTATATTTTTATAGGTTCAGTCACAAATACAAACCTCTTGAGGAATACATAAGTTCAATTGCTAGGCTATATGTGTGTAAGCGAGCATTTTAGGAACGAACGACTTGAATTATTAAGGCATCTTCACCATTAGTTCGATCTGGTAAGGTTTAGGCTTGATTACTTCGACAAAAAATATTGAAGGCCTTGGCTTTATAGGATACAATTGTTAGTAAGAAATATAATCATAAGTACTCACTAAAGGTATGAAAGCCATGATCAAGCTGATGTGGGTAAAAAAAATCATAAAAAACCATTCAAGATATTAAAATGTTTACAAAATACAATTAGACAATAGGCTTGAATATAGTTGGATTATGGTATATTAAATGCTTACAAAATACAATCAGACAATAGGCTTGAATATTGTTAGTTCAATCTGATATGGTTTAGGCTTGATTACTTCGACAAAAAGTATTGAAGGCCTTGGCTTTATAGGATACAATTGTTAGTAAGAAATATAATCATAAGTACCCACTGAAGGTATGAAAGCCATGATCAAGCTGATGTGGGTAAAAAAATTCATAAAAAACTATTCAAGATATTAAATGTTTACAAAATACAATTAGACAATAGGCTTGAAAATAGTTGGACTACGGTTTTATAGGTTGAGTCACAAGCATTCTGAGGGATACATAAGTTAAATTGCTAGGCCATATGTGTGTGAGCGAGGTTTTTAGGAACGAATGACTTGAATCATTAAGGCATCTTCACCATTAGTTCTATCTGTTAAGGTTTAGGCTTGATTACTTTGACAAAAAATATTAAATGCCTTGGCTTTATTGGATACGATTGTTAGTAAGAAATATAAGGTATGAAAGCCATGATCAAGCTGATGTGGGTAAACAAATCATAAAAAACCATTCAAGATATTAAATGTTTACAGAATACAATTAGACAATAGGCTTAAATATAGTTGGACTATGGTTTTATAGGTTGAGTCACAGGCCTTCTATGGAATACATAGGTAAAATTGCTAGGCCATATGTGTGTGCGTGATTTGTTTAGGAGCGAATGACTTGAATCGTCAAGCCATCTTGATAATACCCATGTAAAGATTAAAACATGAAATAATCGCACTGATTTTTTTAATAGGCAAAGAAATAATAGATATTAGATATCATTAAATTTTTTCTAGCATCATTTCTAACCAAGGTTTCAAAACAATAGCAGCTGTTTCGTAAGCCAGGTATGTTTTTAATATGTATAGCTTTATTAGAACATGACATTTAGAGATAGTGTAAGAATATTAAATGAGCTTTACTCTATATATTGAGGGTTCAGTGTAAACCTAAATACAGCTTATCAATACAATTGCAAAACAACAAAATTTGTGTTATTTATCATCATAGAAAAGGGCAATGGTAGCTAACTTTAGGTGTAAAACCGATACAGGCTTGATTTGAGCTCGTCATTCTACCAAGAAAATAAAGAACACTGTCAACAATTGGAACAATTTTCAGATTAATTCGTTCGTAATGAAAACAAACTTGAAGTGGCTATAAATATCTATACAAGTAAAATAACTATGCACGAGACATGACAAAGTGATGACCCACTACTTGCTAAGACTTCATAAGGAAACAAAGGAATTAAAATAACATGGAGTGCATGGATTTGAGTAAGAAAAGGCATAGAGGTAGGAATGTACCAAACACCTTCATCTAACATTTATCTTACAAGACCATGTAGTTTCTCCCAAAAAGTCATTTTGTATGGTTAGCTGAACTTTTTGAAGACATTTTTTCCTTAAATAATAGTCAACTCATGCTAATCATAAAGGTAGGTCAACAAATGGATGTTAACCGAAATAAATCTGGACATACCCTCATGCTTATTTATTTAGCATAATAGTAGCTGAATCCAGAGCAGATGAATACTAAAATTTAACATCTGAAACTAAGTAGTTGAAGGCGCTAGGCATACTCAAGATGCAAAAGCTAAGCCTTGAGCATGGGCTGAGGGCGCTTAAAAAGCGGTTCCTTTTTTCTTCTAATCAAGACATGTAATATAAACATGTCGTTTATATGGATTCTAGACATGTTTTGTAAGTTACTTTGATTCTGAATATATTTGGGTGTCTCAAAGATTTGTAATTAAAACTTTCCATCTCTGCATTTCCATCAATCTAAAAAATTTAAAATATCTTCATTAAACCCAAAAATTAACTCGGATTTGTAAAATCATGTGTATAATAGGTATGTGGGCTATGGATATTTGTTTTTTGTAGAAAGCGTAATAACTCTTGCCGAGCATTCTGGTCACTACGTCAAAACTAACCTTTGGCCACGGAAAAAAACCGTGACAAAAGGTGTTTTGTCACGTTTTTTTTTTCCATTCCAACCGACACTATAGGTGCCGTGACCATATGTACCCTACGGCCACGTTACAATATCAGTGGCTGAAGCCACCTATAAGCGTGGCTAAAGGGTACTAATATTTGTTGTTGTAATCAAACAATTCTTCAGAAAAGCGTGGCCAAAGGGTCCCAACGGCCACATGTGTTTGGTTAACGTGGCCTTTGGTATTTTATGGTCACGTATATTCGTGTTTTAGCCACATACATTATAAAAATACGTGGCCAAAGGGTTGCTGAAATCATACATTTTGTCACAGTACGAGTGGCCAAAGGGTGGCAACGGCCACGTTAAAATATGAATGGCGTGGCCTTTGGTATTATATGGTCACGTATATTTGTGTTTTAGCCACATATGTAATAAAAAAACGTGGCCAAATGGGTTGCTGAAATTATAATTTTTGTCCCAATACGCGTGGCCAAAGGTTGGCAACCGCCACGTCAAAATATGAATAGCGTGGCCTTTGGTATTATATGGTCACGTATATTTGTGTTTTAGCCACATATGATATGAAATAACGTGGCCAAATGGGTTGCTGAAATCATAAATTTTGTCCCAATACGCGTGGCCAAAGGGTGGCAACGGCCACATTAAAATATAATAAGGGTGGCCTTTGGTATTATATGGTCACGTATATTTGTGTTTTAGCCACATATATTTGGAAAAAAAAAAGTGGCTAAAGGGTAGTTGAAATCATACATTTTGTCTCAATACGCGTGGCCAAATGGTGGCAACGGCCACGTTAAGATATAATAAGGGTGGCCTTTGGTATTATATGGTCACGTATATTTGTGTTTTAGCCACATATATTTGGAAAAAAAAAGTGGCTAAAGGGTAGTTGAAATCATACATTTTGTCTCAATACGCGTGGCCAAATGGTGGCAACGGCCACGTTAAGATATAAAAAGCGTGACCTTTGGTATTATATGGTCACGTATATTTGTGTTTTAGCCACATATATTTGGAAAAAGAAAGTGGCCAAAGGGTAGTTGAAATCATACATTTTATCTCAATGAACCCTATATTTAATTACAAATCAAATAAAATTTAATTACAAATCAAATAAAATTTAACACATATATTTAATTACAAATAAAATAAAATTCAATTACAAGTCAATACAAATGAAATACAAATAAAAAATTAAAGAAAATTACACTGCATACAAGCATTATTCTCAATCTAATTCAATTACAAGTCAACAACACTACCGCGTAAGTGGTCTTCATCTTCAACTGTCCAGATTTGAGCTTAATTAGGACCATTTTTTATTGTATTCCTTCCTATACCAAAACATATAATTGATAATTAGGTTATGGAAATTGATCATAATATATATAGCAATTTTGAAATACTTACCACCATGATAGATATGGACTGAGGAGTGCCATTTTATTGCAAGTAGTATGGGTCATCAGGTCCTACAGTTCAATTGATTTCCAGATGAACATTAGATATCCAGATGAACTTAAAACATCCGGATGAAGATCACATTAATTAAGTTCCAGATCAACTTCAAAGTCAGTTGAACTTTGTTTGCTACACATCTCACCATTTGTTCCAACAATCCCTAGCTGGCCCAAGTGTTTGAGGTACCAAATAACATTTAAAATGGGACTACATGACATTACCAAACAGATTACTGTGAAAATATAGAACGGAATGAAACTTGACTGGCAAATATTTACCTTTTTCTTTTCAACCGCTTCAGACGAGGTTGATCGACCACCGATTTCACGCCCTACAGTTCAATTAATTACTTTATGTAAATGAGCAATCAAACCTATAATGAGTTTGACAAATACTAACCGTTGTGTGTATGTCAGCATGATTAGTGCTGTGGCTAGATCCAACAAAAATCTCCTTAGAATTTTCCTAGAACAATGTTTTTGAATTGGTAAAAAGTTAGACCAGAATAATGACGCAGACCTATCATGAAAGTATTTATTCTGTTTTTTTAATCTAACATAAGTTGTTCCAGTTTTATTCATACAGATTATGTATATACTCTATTTTTTCATATTAACATACATTTTCAATGAATAATAGCAGGGCCCCATTTAACTCATATCTTTGTTCTTACATGAAGTATATATTCTTATGTACCAGGAACTTGCATCTATTTGTGTTCTTCAGGAACAAGAGTTCATCCGGATTGTGTTCTTCATGAACAAGAGTGTATGTGATTATAAGGCACTTGAAAAATAGTATGATTAATTAAGTTGTGATGTAAAGAATTCACCTCTGTAGATGCCGGAGCATTAAGTTTGTGTGGTAACGGTGGTCCAATTGCAGATAGATGAGCTATAAGTAGATCAAGTTTTTTCTCCGATTCTTGAATCTTCAAGAAGAGGGCCTTAATCTGTTCATTTTTTTCATCCCTAAGAAGTCTCTCCTCTTTAAGTTCGAACTCAAGTTTTTCCAATTGACCATCAGTGTTGTTGGATCGATCCTTGAATTTTGTACAATTAACAGAATGTAGTTAGATGCTTTTTAACAAAGTACATAAATAGGAAAGCATGCAGACCCTATTGATTCATTATCTCTTAGTTAGTTCTTAATTATTAATATATCACATAAAGACCCTATTGATTGATTATTTGATATGTTATACACAAATTAAAGACATCTAAAGGGAAGAGTGGAACACATCATGTCTTCAGTGGATATAAACAAACAGTTCACCATTTCTAGCAGAGTAGCAGATGCATGACATCAACATTCTTCTATTCTTCTACAGGGGATTTAAACTAAAATTTCTTTATTTTGTACCCCTCTAACATGAACCTACAAAAAATGTTGGAAACATTCCTATATATGTCCTCTAGGATCATTTCCTAGCTAGTA
>JBCNJP010009761.1:0-10685 GCA_039602395.1 Deinandra increscens subsp. villosa | reverse complement strand
GTTGATACCTGATATGTGCGTCGTGTGAAGTATCAAACAAAGTACAAGATCATGTCAATCTAGGTCTGGCCGAACTAGGTCCGAACCTGTAGTTCGGACTGGCCGAACCTGAGGTTCGGCCGAAGCTCGGACTGGCCGAACCTGAGGTTCGGCCGAAGCTCGGACCAGCGGGTATATATAGGTGTTTCTTAGTGTTTACTGGTTTTAATTGCTCTTCGTTTATCAATAAAACAATCGGTTAATTACGTTTCAATGTCCGATTACCTAGATCGAGTAGACGATCCATTGCTCACGCATTTTCAAGTGGTATCAGAGCTTTCTGGTTCACTCTACTGATCTGTGGTTGCTATTTTCGGATTTTTGAAGCGTTTTTGAAGTTTCTCGAGTTTGCTTTTGTGTTTTTCATCATTTCTATTGGGCATTTGGTGTCAAATCTGTTTCTAAATCACTTTCTATTGGTTTTACTGTTCCACAGTAACGAGTTTCGTCAAAATCAGTCATTTTTCGCGTGTATTTGGAAAATGTGTTCGAAGTTCAGAGGCATCTGGTCAGGTTCGGAGTAACTGCTCCGAATCTCGAGTTCGGTGGACAATCGGTCAGAGTTCGGAGTTCTTTGAAGTTCGGTCCTCGTTCGGTGAGTCTTCGGAGGGTGTTCGGACGTGTTCGGAGTTTTTCTAGGTTCGGAGACAGATCGGGGTTTATTTCGGAGTTCGGACTTTGGTTTTAGGTTCGCACTGAGTTCGGAGGTCTGTGATAGGTTCGGAGCAGGTTCGGTCATCAGATTCTAAATTTTCAACGATGTCGGAATTTCAAGCATTTGCTGCAATGCAAAGTGTGATGCAAACCATGATGAATTTTGATAACGAAATTGGAACAAGTCAGAAAGTTCCCAAATTGTTGAAGCTTGAAGATTATCAAAATTGGAAGAAACGATTTCCGCTTACATAAGCACAAATGATATTGATTTGTGGATCCCTCTCAAGAAACTTTATCAACACCCAACTGATGCGGGAGATTTTAAAGAAGTTCATACTTTTGATCTTGCTGAAAGAAAATCATATGAGCTTGAACAAAAAGCTTATGGTTATCTTACGATGGCATTACCTACTGAGTTGCTTCATCAATTTAGCACTTGCAAGAAATCTAAGCAATTATGGGATGCTTTATCAGCAAGGTGTGAAGGAAATGATGACTACAAGAAGAGTCGGAAGAAAGTTCTAAACAAAGAATTTGATAATTTTCAGAATTATGACAATGAAAATATTACTGCTCTTGTTTCAAGATTGTCACACTTGATTGGTGAATTAAAGGTGGTTGGGATTGAGAAAACTGATGCTGATTTGAAAGAAAAGATTTTGGAAGCCTTGCAAGAGAAATGGGAAAATTATGTTTTGCTACTCACGCATGACAAGGATTATTCTACAATGACATTTCACGAGCTTACTGGAAAACTTCATGCTCGAGAAATGGAAATGTTAAACTCAAAGAAGTCAACAGCTACTTTGCAAAATCCTGGACTGTATCATGGTGAGAATAGTGCAAGCATGAGTGCAAAGTCTAAGTCAAATCTGAATTCAAATCAGAATACAGCACCAAGTGTTGCTTTTATAGCTGGAGTTTCAGGAAATTCTGATAATAATTCTTCAAGGGGTTGTAATTTCACAATTCCAAATTTTTCAAGTCAGAATGCTTTTTCAGCTGAATCAACAGATGATTGTGCTAAAATGATCTCTGCATTGATTTCATCATCTTTTGGTTTGATTCTCAAGAATGTTGCTGATTCTAAGTTAACCAGCGAGGATCTTGATGCCCTTGATGATGATCAATTAACTGAATTGGATATATCTTGGCAATATGCTATGTTATGCCAAAGATCTAAGAGATTCTTTAAGAAACATGGAAGGAATCTTTATGGTGATAAACTGGGATTTGACAAGTCAAAATTAAAGTGTTATAAGTGTTCACAGCTTGGACATTTTGCTAAAGATTATCAACAAGCACATGCAAATAAGTCTGGTGTTCCTCAATCACCAAAGCCTGGTTTTACTCAACCATCTACTAGTAACACTAGCAAGTCTACAGCTTTGACAACACAACATGATGGTGTTTATGATTGGGGTCAACAATTTGGTTATGATTCATCAGCCTTGATTGTCACTCATGTTCAGTCAGATGATTCATATTCAGATACTAGTTCCGATACTAGTTCAATTCCAAGTTCTTATGAATCTGCTAAAAATTTGGAGAGTCTGATGAAAAAAAATGCTTTGTTGATAAATAAACTTCAACAATTATCTGAGGAATTTGATGTGATTAATTCGTCTTTCAAGATTTCTAAGGAAAATGAGAAAGAGTTGCTTTTGAAGAATGAGTGTTTGGTTACTGAGATCAAAATGTTGAATGAAATTTTGGAAAGTTCTAAACAATACAAAAGGAATGTTGAAGCTGCTAGAGCAAAGTTTTGTGAAGAAAAGGATGAGTTGGTACAAGAAGTTAAGAAATGGAAGGCTGAAGCAGAGGATACAGTTAATGATTTTCAGAATTTGTTTGACAAGTCCAAAATCAAACTTGATCTGTTAACAAGGAATGTGGAAGAATCAAATGCTAAAATTGAAGCATATCAAGTTGATATGGAAAAGTTGTTGGATGAGAAGCGTGAGTTGGTAAGTGTTAATAAAGTTCAAGCTGCAAATTTAGAGATTCAAAAAAGAAATGAGGATAAATTGAAGAAGGAATTACATGAAGGACTTGACAATCTTCGTATGCAAAAGTTTGAAACTCACAAAGTTGCGAAGCGGTTAATTGCTAAAGAAAAGGAATTTGTAGAAGCTCAACAGCAAATTTCTGATCTCAAAGTTCAAGTTCTTGATGCTAATAGGTTGCTCAACAATGTTTCTAATTCTCAAATTATCACAAGTTTCTTAGCTAATGATGCAAATTTTGAAAAAATGTTTGATAAAACTGCATCACCCCCTGCTCATATCAAAGAAGCTTTCAAATAAGTGAAGGAACAAGTTGATGAATTTGATTATTCAAGAGTTTCATCATCTACTGCGGACGTGGAAGAGGTTGTTGAAAACAAGAAAAACAAGAGGCATAAGAAAAAGAAGGAAAAGAAATCCGAAGTCTCTCCTGTACCGAAGTTTGTATATGGTTCATCTTCTGCTGATAATGAGAAGTCGGCTACTTCTAGTGACAAGATTCAGTCTCAACCTGAGTTTGATGAAAAGATTTTTTATGTTCAAAAGAATGTCACTGAAGTAAAAGCTGAATTTTCTCGATTGGCTAAGAATGGACATTCTTCACCTGAGGAGAAAATTTCTGGAAAGCATGAAGGATTGGGTTTTCACAGGATGAAAAACAAAGCTGAAAAGGTTCAAGGATCTTCATCTCCAGATTTGAAGAAATTAAAAATGAAACAAGTGAAGAAGGAAGTTTTTCAAGCTGATAAAATTCAACCCGAACGTTTTTACAAACTCAAGGGTTCGGATCAATTATTTTCTGACAAAGAATTTCCACTTCATTGTGTTGATGCTCGGAAGATTGCTGAGGTCTTTGTGAAAGCAACCATTTCTTCTGAAAGTTCTCAATCTCTAAGCCCTACATCTAAATGGGTTCATGATCACAGGCATCAGGTATATGACTCTCATTCTGATCATGTGAGAGATATTCATGTGTGTTCTTCGCAGGTACATCACCGATGGAATAAAATGACAAGAATTTGTTATATTTGCCGTCGTCCAGGGCATATGGCAAAAGATTGTCCATCATCTGCTGTTTCACCCCAAATATTTCACAAGAAATCAGTTTTTGGTAAACCTACCACACCAAAGTTCTTTGATGAACAAGGCAGAGTTTTTGATGAAGTTGAATCTACATTTTATCATAAACAAAAACGTTTTGTTCCAATGTTTTCAAAAGTTCAAAGTGTAGGTTCATCATCACGGTTACCTGTGATTGTTTCATCAAAATCTGAATTACCAAAACAACAACAATGGAAACCTAAGGTGGTTTCTAAGCAAAACAAGGACACTGGTCGACCAGAAGCGATCTGCTTCGGGTCATTTTTGGACTAATTCGTTTAACCAGTGTGCAGGTATTTCTAGAAGACCTATCGACGATTGCAATGTTGTTGATGGGGGAGTACTCTGCTTAAGTTAAATTTCATGATAAATTTTTCTAGCCTGCAAATTTTCTGAATTCTAAAATTGCAAACTATCCGTGTTGATTGATCACTTTTCTTTGTTTACCAAGTTTTTCTAAAAATACTAAAAATAGAGTCTTGTTTTTGTGTAAAATGAAAATCCAAAAATAGAGTTTTCATTTTAAGAGGGAGAATTGTTAGTAATATAATGAAGGAAGGTGTTGGGAATCGAGATTCCGACCCAACATGATTTGGATAGATGAGATTAATACTCAACGGCCACTTAACGATTACCGTCCCGACAACACGGTGAGGAACATGACAACTCAAGTTACAAGACCCAACTAAAGAAGATGGCTCTAGTGAATATTATTTATTGTTAAATATTGTCACTAGTTGGTAGTTTTACTATTTTGCCCTTAGTGAGTTTTGTAGTATATATAGCAAGTCTTTCTCATGTGAAAGACTTGATGATGATGTTTGTCTAGAGAGAGTTAGTCATGGTTCCTTGAAGCTTGTCAAGGGTTTTTGCTCTTACCTAGTAAGAACAAGAAACCCGGGAATGCGTGGGGTAGGTAATGTAATCATTCGGTTATAATTAATCATTTGGTTATCCTTTGTTATCTATCTTTCATGTTGTTTATCATAGATTTATCTTGTTCTTCATATCCATGTTTCTACTAGCTCTGTTCTTCATCATCATCACATCTCAAACACCATATCGGTCATATCTCGGTGTTCATTTGTTTTCTCAAAAATGAGTCACACAAAGACTCGATCCGCTTCCGCAACCAAGGTAAAGGTAGCATTATTTATATATTTGCCCACCACCTCGGTTTTTCAATTGGCATCAGAGCCACGGTCGAGAAAATGCAACTTAACCGTTGATTTCTCAACTTTGTGTTCATATGCTTGTTTTTGTAAACAAATGGAGATGTAAACTTTTTAGAAAGATTTTGAAATCCCCTCCATATCTTTCAAAGTTTTTGTGAAAAAGATCTTTGAATTTTTCTTATTTAGAATAGTCAAAAATCTATTTATTCATATTTATTTTTCTTGATTCGTCAAAAGTAAATTAATTTGAGTGTTTGTGTTTTTGCCAGTGAACACAAATTAGATTTATTTGATATTACCCTTGATATCAAAATCTATCTCAAAAATGTTACATGAAACCATCTGCATATCTCACGTATGCATTTTCTTCAAAATTGAAATTCATGTCAACTTTACTTTAATTGTAGATCTCAAGAAAGTCATTGAAAGGTGTGATTATTCTTATCACATCACACTTTGTCTCTTTGTGTGTATAAATCAACTTGCTTTTTGCTTTTTGACTTTTACTTTTCTAGAGTCCCACAAAACAAAGTGTCCTTTTTACTAAATTCATCCTTTTATCCAATTCCTTTTTCTGTCACAAGCAACCTTCATGTCCCATCCCTACATTCACATGTTTCAAGTCAACCATAGTACTCTCTCTCTCTCTTGAAAAATTAGAAGAACAAAATACAAAAATATTGAGTAAGTTACAGGTTTGTTTATTTGAAGATGATGAACTCAGAAAAACGAACACGAGACTGCAGCTCGAGCCGTTCGTTACCTCTTTCTGTTCAGTTCAAGAATGAAGACAAAGGTTTTCTAAAGTGACAAGTCTATAAAGGAATGAATCTGTCAATATTCGGGTTTATGTTTACTCGAATCTGCGTTTCTGTTACAACAGTTCTGATATGTTTTCGAAACGACAAATCGAAAAATCGGATCTGACCGGAAAAACGACTTCTGTCCGGTCACGGAACCGCTGTTCACCGGAAACCGAATCTGGTTCCGGCCAATCCATCTCAACCGGAGGTAACAGTCCAACCGGAATCATAATCTATTCATTTTCAGGCAGAAAATCGCGAAGTCAACCAGATCTGAAGTTAAAATCGAAGTCAACCGGATCCGAGAGATGTCAACCGGATTTCGAACTCAACCGGAAAACACGAGTTCAACCGGAAAATGTGCTCAACCGGAACCTTGAACTCAACCGGAAGAATCTGAGTTCAACCGGAACCGAGCTCAACCGGAAACAAGATTCAACCGGAAGACTGGGTTCAACCGGATCAGAGACTTCAACCGGAAATCTCGAGTTCAACCGGAACTCAGATTTGAACCGGAAAACTTAATCTTCAACCGGTTTCCGTCACTGTTCTCTGTTTGCCATCAGATCGACTTGCCGGAGATAACAGCTCTCTGCCGGTCTTTGTTTCTGTTCTCTTCAGGTCACCGGATTGGTCCGCCGGAATACGCCAATCAGGTCGCCGGTGGTTGTTTCTCATCGACAGAGAATACATAGGTTGAAAAAGAAGTCTGGTACGTATGTTCTATGTTTGGCAGCGCTCATCTGTGTAGGGTTTTCTTTCCCTTAATGACATTAAGTATGGGCCGATGATCATGTATTCAAACTAAGCTGCTGATCTCCAATTGGGCCACTGATTTAAACACGCTTGGGCAGTTGGGCCAGCTTATTTTTTTATGCTAAGCTGCGAATTTACTTGTTTGAGCCAGATTTGACTTGCTGGAAATTGACTGTTTAGAGCAGAAAATTTGACGGATTTGGGATGAATATAACAGTGAGCTACTGTTATTATTATTTTTTGTTGTCAACACAGTAGCAACCAAATTGAAGCCACAAGGATCCACATCAACCACTTTATATTATTTCTCCAACATTATTCGTTCTCTCGAGAACACGATTCCTCTTAAATATTTCAGTTTGGGTCGATATGTTGAAGACAAACGGGATTTATTATTGGTTGGATTATGAAGATTAACTGGTTGATATTGCAAGGCTGATTTTTATTTGTGATATGCTACATGGATGTGTTCGGTTACAACAACATGCCTTTATGTTTGCTACGGGTTGCACAAGTCTAGGGGGAGAAGATGTGATGATCTTTGAGACTTTTTGCAACCAACTCAGCAAATGAAAGCAAAGAAAAGTGGTTTATCTTCGTGCAACGCATCGATTTGGTATTCGGCCAAGTATTTCAAGTTGGTTGAATTGTGGATTTATTTCTCGCGTTTTTCATTGATCCTTTATATTGTTTACTTTCAACAATATTGGCAACTTGAGTTGTGACTTAGTCCTCAAGTAAATTGTCATTGTGTTGATATTTGTAAACACCCTATGCATTACAGCTTATGGCAGAAGCTTGAAGAATGTTTATTATAGGGGGAGCTTCACAAAGGAGAGTTGAAGAACAAAAGACTTGAAACCACATGAAGATTTTCTTGAAGTCAAGATGCAAGAATACAAAGAATCGATTTCACAAGTGTTGAGTATACCATCTACCAAATAGGGGGAGATTGTTGGGAATCGAGATTCCGACCCAACATGATTTGGATAGATGAGATTAATACTCAACGGCCACTTAACGATTACCGTCCCGACAACACGGTGAGGAACATGACAACTCAAGTTACAAGACCCAACTAAAGAAGATGGCTCTAGTGAATATTATTTATTGTTAAATATTGTCACTAGTTGGTAGTTTTACTATTTTGCCCTTAGTGAGTTTTGTAGTATATATAGCAAGTCTTTCTCATGTGAAAGACTTGATGATGATGTTTGTCTAGAGAGAGTTAGTCATGGTTCCTTGAAGCTTGTCAAGGGTTTTTGCTCTTACCTAGTAAGAACAAGAAACCCGGGAATGCGTGGGGTAGGTAATGTAATCATTCGGTTATAATTAATCATTTGGTTATCCTTTGTTATCTATCTTTCATGTTGTTTATCATAGATTTATCTTGTTCTTCATATCCATGTTTCTACTAGCTTTGTTCTTCATCATCATCACATCTCAAACACCATATCGGTCATATCTCGGTGTTCATTTGTTTTCTCAAAAATGAGTCACACAAAGACTCGATCCGCTTCCGCAACCAAGGTAAAGGTAGCATTATTTATATATTTGCCCACCACCTCGGTTTTTCAATTGGCATCAGAGCCACGGTCGAGAAAATGCAACTTAACCGTTGATTTCTCAACTTTGTGTTCATATGCTTGTTTTTGTAAACAAATGGAGATGTAAACTTTTTAGAAAGATTTTGAAATCCCCTCCATATCTTTCAAAGTTTTTGTGAAAAAGATCTTTGAATTTTTCTTATTTAGAATAGTCAAAAATCTATTTATTCATATTTATTTTTCTTGATTCGTCAAAAGTAAATTAATTTGAGTGTTTGTGTTTTTGCCAGTGAACACAAATTAGATTTATTTGATATTACCCTTGATATTAAAATCTATCTCAAAAATGTTACATGAAACCATCTGCATATCTCACGTATGCATTTTCTTCAAAATTGAAATTCATGTCAACTTTACTTTAATTGTAGATCTCAAGAAAGTCATTGAAAGGTGTGATTATTCTTATCACATCACACTTTGTCTCTTTGTGTGTATAAATCAACTTGCTTTTTGCTTTTTGACTTTTACTTTTCTAGAGTCCCACAAAACAAAGTGTCCTTTTTACTAAATTCATCCTTTTATCCAATTCCTTTTTCTGTCACAAGCAACCTTCATGTCCCATCCCTACATTCACATGTTTCAAGTCAACCATAGTACTCTCTCTCTCTCTGAAAAATTAGAAGAACAAAATACAAAAATATTGAGTAAGTTACAGGTTTGTTTATTTGAAGATGATGAACTCAGAAAAACGAACACGAGACTGCAGCTCGAGCCGTTCGTTACCTCTTTCTGTTCAGTTCAAGAATGAAGACAAAGGTTTTCTAAAGTGACAAGTCTATAAAGGAATGAATCTGTCAATATTCGGGTTTATGTTTACTCGAATCTGCGTTTCTGTTACAACAGTTCTGATATGTTTTCGAAACGACAAATCGAAAAATCGGATCTGACCGGAAAAACGACTTCTGTCCGGTCACGGAACCGCTGTTCACCGGAAACCGAATCTGGTTCCGGCCAATCCATCTCAACCGGAGGTAACAGTCCAACCGGAATCATAATCTATTCATTTTCAGGCAGAAAATCGCGAAGTCAACCAGATCTGAAGTTAAAATCGAAGTCAACCGGATCCGAGAGATGTCAACCGGATTTCGAACTCAACCGGAAAACACGAGTTCAACCGGAAAATGTGCTCAACCGGAACCTTGAACTCAACCGGAAGAATCTGAGTTCAACCGGAACCGAGCTCAACCGGAAACAAGATTCAACCGGAAGACTGGGTTCAACCGGATCAGAGACTTCAACCGGAAATCTCGAGTTCAACCGGAACTCAGATTTGAACCGGAAAACTTAATCTTCAACCGGTTTCCGTCACTGTTCTCTGTTTGCCATCAGATCGACTTGCCGGAGATAACAGCTCTCTGCCGGTCTTTGTTTCTGTTCTCTTCAGGTCACCGGATTGGTCCGCCGGAATACGCCAATCAGGCCGCCGGTGGTTGTTTCTCATCGACAGAGAATACATAGGTTGAAAAAGAAGTCTGGTACGTATGTTCTATGTTTGGCAGCGCTCATCTGTGTAGGGTTTTCTTTCCCTTAATGACATTAAGTATGGGCCGATGATCCTGTATTCAAACTAAGCTGCTGATCTCCAATTGGGCCACTGGTTTAAACACGCTTGGGCAGTTGGGCCAGCTTATTTTTTTATGCTAAGCTGCGAATTTACTTGTTTGAGCCAGATTTGACTTGCTGGAAATTGACTGTTTAGAGCAGAAAATTTGACGGATTTGGGATGAATATAACAGTGAGCTACTGTTATTATTATTTTTTGTTAAATCCGAGGCCTTATCTGCGTATCGAAAGATCGACCTTAAGGTAGACGATTTAACGTTCTTATTTCTTTTTGCATGGAACACAGTTGACTATATCATGAAAATATTATGCATTGTGAAAAATCACAAGTGCTGTCACACAAAAGGAAAAGAAATGAAAAGCTGGAAATGTCTGATTATGTCTGATAGTGTGGGATACACTGGTCAATGTAAATCTAATCAATACCTTAACATATCCAGATGTTATAAGTATGATTCTTCTTGAGTTTAAGTTGGACAAATTATACCAGCAATCAGCATTGTTATACCCCGAATTCTCGACTGATAATCCAGGGTACAGGTAAAGGCCAAGGGCAGGAGTGACCCAGGAATTGTATGACCCAGAATTTGGCAGGTAACGTTCAAATGACCCTGAATGTGTCCATAGTAAATTGATGGCCCAGGATGTCGACTTTATTCAGGGAAGCTTACATTCATTTTATTCTATTTTAATATGATCTAAAATGTGCATAATCCAGGGTTACCCTTATTTTATAGATGACCCAACATGTGGAAATGACCCTGCATGCTAGGGCATCGTTACTAACGTATTTTGTGCCTTTATCTAAAGTGAAGACAGGTTGACGAAGTCTCCCAACGGTCGAATACAAGAAGCTAGAGACTCATTTAGCACGTGGTCAAAGTCTGTTAGCTGGAAACTCGGTCAACCAACTGAAAGAGACTTTGAAGAGAGGATCCCTGGAATATCGGACAAGTTGTTGAAGATCCCTGGAATATC
>JBCNJP010009760.1:0-26976 GCA_039602395.1 Deinandra increscens subsp. villosa | reverse complement strand
GCATGGAAACCGGATTAGCTACCCGCGATATCGGTTGACCGCTTTAATCTTTACTTAACTAGTGCATATTCGATAATTCAGCACTTGACATTGTTTTGCAAAACTATTACCTATTTATATGTTGGTACTACCATACCGTTAGGTTAGACACTTGTGTGGTTTTCACTTTTGCAGATCGCTGAGGAGTATCCACCGGAGGTTGGCATGGCACCCGAAGTTACTTATTTCATTTTGAACTTAAATTTGGGAATTGAACAACAAATTATGTTTTGTAATTTAAGCACGTGGTTAGTGCTAAGATACTCATGTTCCTTTTCCGCTGCAAACTCTTAAACTGTTTTATGATGAATGTTTGGACATTACTCTGATTCGTTTAGTATTTGTAACTAATGGTTGTGGTCCTGGTTTGCTCGCACCCCTTAACGGTATAAACTCCGTTAGTGGTTAATTTGGGGGTGTGATAGTATTGCTCCGAAAGCTCCTTTTACGGTTAATGGTCAGGAATACAAACGGGGCTACTACCTTGCCGATGGTATACATCCCACTTGGTCTACTTTTGTAAAAACGTGTAACGACGCAATTTATTTTTACTATTTCGTTAACGATTATTTAACTTGAAAAGTGGTCCCAGAAAATTTCGTTCGAGTTTAACGGTTTGTAACATCAACACTTGCATAGGAAACCATTTACAAAACCCAGTGAGTGATAAATACAAGTTAACACTAGTTCGATTATCTTCAAAAATTGGCTACGTTAAGCCATGATCATCAAAAGAGGTGGCAATTCGAGTGTTCGGTTCGTCTTGAGCTCGAGGAGACCCGCGTCTACATAGTACTTTTACCTGCGTGCCACTTCACACCATTAGTACGTAACATCTAGATAAGTTAAAGCATCAATTAAGCTTCAAAACATAAGGAAATTCTCAAAAGGTTAACAATCCCACCGTAAGCTACGCTGGCCACCGTAGCTTACGGTGGCCACAGCTAGCTTACGGTGGCAGCATGCTGTACTACGGCGGCACCCAAGCTGCAGGGCCACCGTAGCTTACGGTGGCACCGTAAGCTACGGTGGTACCTGCACTTTGGTACCCCGTTTTGGTTACTTCTTTCGCTTGACCACCCAGATTCGTTTCCCACCAGTTCTCAAGTTACCAATACATATTTTGAGCTCTATAACGTGTTAGAACTCTTATTTTTAGACACGGACTATGTACCCATCGTTACCTTGTCCCCACGTTACCCGTTGACCCGTTAAGAGCCAACCCGGTTCCCCAATCATTCAACATGGCAATACAACCAACATTGGACCTTATATTATGACATAATGACAGTAAGCCAGATTTTGCTACATCTCTAACCTTAAATGTCCCATAAGTTTCAATAACTCCTAAGGAGCATTTCCACACGACCCTTTCTCGTCACCTATGTATGGGCTCTAAAACCCCAATGAGGATAGGGCATCCTACTTTCGGATTTAGTCAATCTTGCCGGCCACCAAGGGCTCGGTTAGCCCTAGGGGCACTCTCGGATCAGTTATCCGATGGCTAGAGGTTTATGGCGTGTAGGCTAATCAACCCAATATGGTTGACTATACCACCACCTTCTCCCCTCCATGAGTAAAACCAATTGTTCCCTCATAAGACGGGGAGTTATTCCTTTATCCCCTGCGTGGTACACAACCAATAGCGAAACAATTATTGTTGTTACGTACTAGTATAACGAACGAGGGGTACGTTACCTCGATTGCTTGACGTTCCACTACCACTAGCGTGAGCTTGATTACTTCCTTCGAAGCCTTGATTGCCTATATGATTAATAACTAATTAAGACCATAGTCATAAC
Source organism: Deinandra increscens subsp. villosa (assembly GCA_039602395.1). NCBI lineage: Eukaryota > Viridiplantae > Streptophyta > Magnoliopsida > Asterales > Asteraceae > Deinandra > Deinandra increscens. The sequence continues at coordinate 25,135 of JBCNJP010009760.1, read as the reverse complement.
AAGAATTTTGCAACCATGGCATCAATTACAAGATATCACCCAATCATGGTGACATCAACAATTTCACATTCTATCATCATGTAAGACCTCAATCTGCACCAAGTTCACCATTCAAGCATATGTACCAGCGTTTCATGATTTTTACTATCATACAACCCGTTTCATCACGGGATCATTGTCACATGCTTTCTATGATTTCCTAGCCACAATTCATGGAAATTTACTCAATTATAGTCTAAGAGTCTTCACACAAGCATTTCATCAAACACATGGTAGGCATAAAACATGTTGTTAATCCTAACTTGTTTTTTCATGCTTGCTAATCACCATCTCACCCCTATTAAGTGAGATTCAAGTTCCATACATGTAATAACACACCATGATCACAGGAAATACATATTAACACACAATTTAGCTCATTGTCTATGGACCCCCAATTGGGTTTTTCGCAAATCAAGGGTTAGTCACCAAATTGGGAGGCTAGCCCTCCTAACACAACATCTACATGTGTATAAGCATCACAATTTCAGCACATAGCAAGCAGAACCCATCAATTTCATGATTTACACAAGAATTCACGATTTCCTACCCATGCATCTAAGTAGGGGTTTCACTTACTTGATCAATTAGATGTTAGCATTCAGTGATTTCTCTTCCTAATCCACACACATGCACAGAATTCGCAGGTTGCAAGAGGAGAGGGGCCAGATTTCAGTCCCAAGGGAGTGGAGAGCGCTGGGTTCGATCAACAAGAGGAGAAATGTCGATCTCCTCTTGTGTTCCAGCTTTTTCCTAACTTAAATTGCCCAATATGCAACTTTAGTCCCTCCTCTTCTACTTCTTTTCAAATTTTAACATAACATGACTAGTTTCACATGTAACCCTCACATTATCACTTATTTATGCAAGATCTTAACAAATATAGGTTTCTATTAAACCCCAAGTTAAGTTTACACAAAATTTAACGGGAATTAAAAATCATAGAGTTCGGGTTGTTACAACTCCACCCCCCTTAAAGGGGTTTCGTCCCCGAAACAGTTACCTACCAAATAAGTGGGGATAGTAGCGTTGCATCTCTTCCTCGGACTCCCAAGTTAGATCCGATCCTTTCCTATGCTCCCATTGAACCTTCACTTGGTTCACTTCTCTGTTTCTTAGCCGCTTAACCTTACGGTCGAGAATCGCAATAGGCCTCTCGACATAGTTAAGCTTATCATCAATGACTAAATCATCGAGTGGCACATAGGCACTCTCGTCGGCAAGACACTTCCTCAAATAGGACACGTGGAACGTATTGTGAATGCCGCTTAGCTCCTCCGGCAATTCCAGTTGATAAGCCACCTTGCCCACACGTGCAAGGATTTTGAAAGGTCCAATGAATCGAGGACTTAGCTTGCCTCGCTTCCTAAAACGAATCACACCTTTCCACGGGGAGACCTTTAACATGACATAGTCTCCCTCTTGGAACTCTATTGGCCTCCTTCTCTTGTCCGCATAAGATTTTTGTCTATCTTGAGCGGCTTTTAATCGTGCCCTCACGATGTCGATCTTGGCCGACGTTTCCCGAACCACCTCGCGGCTACTTAGCTCGCGTTGGCCCACTTCACCCCAACATACGGGTGTTCTACACTTTCTACCATACAACATCTCGAACGGAGGCATCCCAATACTCGAGTGATAGCTATTATTGTAGGCAAATTCTACGAGTGGCAAGTGTCGGTCCCAATTCCCCCCGAAATCGATAACACATGCCCGCAGCATGTCTTCCAACGTTTGTATGGTCCTCTCGCTTTGGCCGTCGGTTTGGGGGTGATATGCTGTACTGAGGTGTAATCTAGAACCCATTTCCTCCTGGAACCCTTGCCAAAATTCCGACGTGAACCGGGTGTCCCGATCCGATACTATGGAAACCGGTACCCCGTGGCGAGACACAATTTCGTCAATGTAAATATCGGCCAATTTCTCCGATGAGTACTTCTCCCGGATAGGGAGAAAGTGTGCACTTTTGGTTAGCCGGTCCACAATCACCCAAATAGCGTCGTGGTTCCTGGCCGTTCTTGGCAGCTTGGTTACCAAGTCCATAGTCACATGTTCCCATTTCCACACGGGAATTTCCAAGGGTTGCAACTTCCCGTATGGTCTTTGATGCTCAGCCTTGACTTGTAGACAGGTCAAGCATTTCTCGACGTACTTGACTATGTCGCGTTTCATCCCGGGCCACCAATAATTGGCCTTTAAATCGTTATACATCTTTGTTGCCCCCGGGTGTACCGTGTAGCGAGACTTGTGGGCCTCGTCTAATAACATATTCCTCACATCGCCTGCGTTGGGAACCCAAACTCGCCCGAAGCGGGTCTTTATTCCACTTTCTTCATCTACTAGATCTTTTACTTGGCCCACAATCCGCTCCTTTTTCCAGTTTTCTTCTTTGACTGCTTCGATTTGGGCCTCCTTGACCCGTGTTATCAAGTTAGAGGTCACTACAAGTTGCATAGATCTCACTCTAATGGGCGCATAGTCCCCCTTTCGGCTTAGGGCATCGGCTACCACATTAGCCTTGCCCGGGTGATAGTGAATCTCGCAGTCATAGTCCTTGATCGTCTCAAGCCATCTTCGTTGCCTCATGTTCAAGTCCTTTTGGTCGAAGAAGTACTTGAGGCTTTTGTGATCAGTGAAGATAGTGCATTTGGCCCCATATAAATAATGTCGCCAAATCTTCAAGGCAAACACTACCGCCGCCAACTCTAGGTCATGCGTAGGGTAGTTTTGCTCGTGCACCTTTAGTTGCCGAGATGCATACGCGATCACCTTGCCTCGTTGCATCAATACACAACCGAGGCCAACTTGCGACGCGTCTGAATAAACCACTAGGTCTTCGTTGCCCTCGGGCAAGGTTAAAACCGGGGCTTGGGTTAGCTTCTGTTTGAGGCTTCGAAATGCCTCCTCTTGCTCGGTACCCCATACAAACTTGGTTTCTTTCTTAGTCAGCTTCGTTAAGGGTAAGGCTATTTTCGAGAAATCTTGGATAAATCTCCGGTAGTAGCCTGCTAGCCCGAGGAAACTCCTAACCTCGGTGGGAGTCTTAGGAGCTTCCCATAAGGTTACCGCTTCAACTTTAGCCGGATCCACCTTAATCCCCTCGGAACCAATTACATGGCCCAAAAACTGCACTTCTCTTAGCCAAAATGCGCATTTAGAGAACTTGGCATACAACTTTTCCACTCTTAGTCTCTCAAGTATCTCCCGTAAATGCTTGGCATGCTCGGCCTCGCTTCGAGAGTAGATCAAAATGTCGTCAATGAAGACTATCACCGATTTGTCTAACATGGGTTTGCACACACGGTTCATTAAATCCATGAAAGCCGCCGGTGCATTTGTCAACCCAAAGGACATCACACAGAATTCGTAGTGCCCATAGCGAGTTCTAAAGGCCGTCTTGGGGATGTCCTCTTCTTTCACTTTAAGCTGATGGTACCCCGACCGCAAGTCGATCTTGGAGAACCACTTAGCCCCTTGTAGCTGATCGAATAGGTCGTCAATCCGGGGCAATGGATATCGATTTTTCACCGTGAGTTTGTTTAACTCCCGGTAATCGATGCACATCCGCATACTTCCATCTTTCTTCTTTACAAATAGAACCGGGGCTCCCCATGGTGAGATACTCGGCCTAATAAACCCCTTATCCAGCAACTCTTGGATTTGGGTATTAAGTTCTTGCAACTCTGGGGGCGCTAACCGATATGGTGCCCGTGCTACCGGCTTGGCATTCGGAAGTAGGTCAATTCTGAATTCCACATCTCTATCCGGAGGCATACCCGGCAAGTCTTCCGGGAACACATCCTTGAATTCTTGGACTACCGGTAACTCATCTATTACCGGTCCTTGTGCTCTTGTGTCGGTCACCGTAGCTAAAAAGGCTTGGCATCCCTTTTTTATATACTTTCTCGCTTTGTGCATTGAGCATATTAGGGGAGTTCCGCTTTTGTCACCCAGTATGGTGACTTTGCCCCCCTCAGGTGACGTGAGTTCAATTGTCTTGTGATCACATATCACTCTCGCATGGTGGCGGGATAGCCAATCCATTCCTACCACCACCTTGAACTCTCTCATGGCCATGGGGATGAGGTCAATGGAGTATTCCTCCCCGTTGATGGTGATCGTGCATCCCCGACATACATCATAAACAAGTATAGATTTATCGTTAGCAACTTCTACTTCTAAAGGTACATGCAATTTTTCAACCACAAATGAAGGGTGCTTAACAAAATCAATTGAGACAAATGACCTATTAGCACCCGTATCAAATAATACACGTGCAGGCAACGAATTAATCGGAAAAGTACCTGACACGACGTTGGGGTCAATCTTGGCCTCATCGGCCGTTAGCTGGAATGCCCTTCCGGTGGCCCGCGGAATTTCAGTTTTTCCCCCAGTCCTTGACCCCTCTCCCATCAATTTTGGGCAGTTCGGCTTCTTATGACCCGTCTGATAGCAGTTGAAGCATCTAACTACCTCAGAGGGGCAATTGGAGACAAGGTGGCCCTTTTTGCCACAATTTAAACATGGTCGATCCTTGAAAAGGCACTCGCCCGGATGCCCTCTCCCACAAATCTTGCATTTGGAATTTCCCCCCTTGAACTCTTTCTTCTTGGGAGATTCCCCCGTTTTCTGCTTCTTTGGGGGGTTTGATTGTGCCTCATTAGGCCCTCTCCTTTCACGGGCTTCTTCCCTTCGGGTGATATCAAGTTCCCGAGCCCTCGCTGCGTTAATCATTTCTTCCACTGTGGTGAAACTCGACAGTGGTACAAAGTCCTTAATCGTGGACTTGAGCATGTTCCTATAGAAGAACATCCTAGCCCCTTCGGTAGGTAACACATCCGTACAAAACCTGACCCGATCAAGGTAGATCCCAGTGATTTGATCTACCGTTTGGTCATCACTTTGCTCCAATTTGAGAAACTCCTGCTTGAGTTTGTTCACCATTGCCTTCGGGCAATGATGTTCAGTAAAGATTTCTTTGAATTCGGGCCACGTTAGTGCATTAATTGCAACATCCCCTTTTTCTTGGGCCTTTGCATCCCACCAATCTTTCGCCCGGTCCCGAAGTAAACCCGTGGCATAACTCACTTGATCATCTTCTTCACAATGGGTCCGGCGGAATACACCCTCCACGTTGGTGATCCACCGATGGCAAGCAATAGGATCCACCTCACCCGAATAGTGAGGGGGTTTGCAAGCCATGAACTTGTTAAAAGAACAACGTTTCTTTGTCTTTTCGGGCTCCCCTCGATTTAGAAGAACCCCCTTTAGCTCATCAAATTTTTCATTCATGGTCTTAAGAAGATCCTCTTGGATCTTGTGCACGTATTCCGGGAGGGCGGCATCAATAGCCCTCCCGACTTCTTCAGCAATTCGGGCGTTAAGGGCCTCGTTTCTCTGCTCCTCGGTCAAGCCGTCCCCAACTTGGTTCGTCATGACACTACAGAGTTTAATTCAACCAGTTAGTTCATATATCAATTCCCCTTGCCTAGAGCAGGGTTGTTATGGACTCCCCTCGGCAAGTTCCAAGGGTGTCACACATAAGGTCATGGGTTTATAACAATTTACATAACCCATCTTAAACTATTCATGCGTCTCCCGCATCTTTGGTTCCGGTGCAATTCACCATCCCTTACACGATCTGAAATTACCAAGTTGTGCATCAACTATGCACCCTTAGTTACCATCCGTATCACACACACTAGAACTATAATCATACATCTATTTAGAGATTTAACACGTACCCGGATCTCCGCGGAAGCTCGAACCGAACTCTTAGCCATTATCTCGAGCACGGGTTTGAGTTCAAGAGTCGAATTACACTCGAATCCCTCAAACCTCGGCTCTGATACCAACTTGTAACGACGCAATTTATTTTTACTATTTCGTTAACGATTATTTAACTTGAAAAGTGGTCCCAGAAAATTTCGTTCGAGTTTAACGGTTTGTAACATCAACACTTGCATAGGAAACCATTTACAAAACCCAGTGAGTGATAAATACAAGTTAACACTAGTTCGATTATCTTCAAAAATTGGCTACGTTAAGCCATGATCATCAAAAGAGGTGGCAATTCGAGTGTTCGGTTCGTCTTGAGCTCGAGGAGACCCGCGTCTACATAGTACTTTTACCTGCGTGCCACTTCACACCATTAGTACGTAACATCTAGATAAGTTAAAGCATCAATTAAGCTTCAAAACATAAGGAAATTCTCAAAAGGTTAACAATCCCACCGTAAGCTACGCTGGCCACCGTAGCTTACGGTGGCCACAGCTAGCTTACGGTGGCAGCATGCTGTACTACGGCGGCACCCAAGCTGCAGGGCCACCGTAGCTTACGGTGGCACCGTAAGCTACGGTGGTACCTGCACTTTGGTACCCCGTTTTGGTTACTTCTTTCGCTTGACCACCCAGATTCGTTTCCCACCAGTTCTCAAGTTACCAATACATATTTTGAGCTCTATAACGTGTTAGAACTCTTATTTTTAGACACGGACTATGTACCCATCGTTACCTTGGCCCCACGTTACCCGTTGACCCGTTAAGAGCCAACCCGGTTCCCCAATCATTCAACATGGCAATACAACCAACATTGGACCTTATATTATGACATAATGACAGTAAGCCAGATTTTGCTACATCTCTAACCTTAAATGTCCCATAAGTTTCAATAACTCCTAAGGAGCATTTCCACACGACCCTTTCTCGTCACCTATGTATGGGCTCTAAAACCCCAATGAGGATAGGGCATCCTACTTTCGGATTTAGTCAATCTTGCCGGCCACCAAGGGCTCGGTTAGCCCTAGGGGCACTCTCGGATCAGTTATCCGATGGCTAGAGGTTTATGGCGTGTAGGCTAATCAACCCAATATGGTTGACTATACCACCACCTTCTCCCCTCCATGAGTAAAACCAATTGTTCCCTCATAAGACGGGGAGTTATTCCTTTATCCCCTGCGTGGTACACAACCAATAGCGAAACAATTATTGTTGTTACGTACTAGTATAACGAACGAGGGGTACGTTACCTCGATTGCTTGACGTTCCACTACCACTAGCGTGAGCTTGATTACTTCCTTCGAAGCCTTGATTGCCTATATGATTAATAACTAATTAAGACCATAGTCATAACAAGAATTTTGCAACCATGGCATCAATTACAAGATATCACCCAATCATGGTGACATCAACAATTTCACATTCTATCATCATGTAAGACCTCAATCTGCACCAAGTTCACCATTCAAGCATATGTACCAGCGTTTCATGATTTTTACTATCATACAACCCGTTTCATCACGGGATCATTGTCACATGCTTTCTATGATTTCCTAGCCACAATTCATGGAAATTTACTCAATTATAGTCTAAGAGTCTTCACACAAGCATTTCATCGAACACATGGTAGGCATAAAACATGTTGTTAATCCTAACTTGTTTTTTCATGCTTGCTAATCACCATCTCACCCCTATTAAGTGAGATTCAAGTTCCATACATGTAATAACACACCATGATCACAGGAAATACATATTAACACACAATTTAGCTCATTGTCTATGGACCCCCAATTGGGTTTTTCGCAAATCAAGGGTTAGTCACCAAATTGGGAGGCTAGCCCTCCTAACACAACATCTACATGTGTATAAGCATCACAATTTCAGCACATAGCAAGCAGAACCCATCAATTTCATGATTTACACAAGAATTCACGATTTCCTACCCATGCATCTAAGTAGGGGTTTCACTTACTTGATCAATTAGATGTTAGCATTCAGTGATTTCTCTTCCTAATCCACACACATGCACAGAATTCGCAGGTTGCAAGAGGAGAGGGGCCAGATTTCAGTCCCAAGGGAGTGGAGAGCGCTGGGTTCGATCAACAAGAGGAGAAATGTCGATCTCCTCTTGTGTTCCAGCTTTTTCCTAACTTAAATTGCCCAATATGCAACTTTAGTCCCTCCTCTTCTACTTCTTTTCAAATTTTAACATAACATGACTAGTTTCACATGTAACCCTCACATTATCACTTATTTATGCAAGATCTTAACAAATATAGGTTTCTATTAAACCCCAAGTTAAGTTTACACAAAATTTAACGGGAATTAAAAATCATAGAGTTCGGGTTGTTACAAAACGTATACACATCCATATGGAATCAAGGAGAAGAAAATGAAGATGGTGCAAGAAAAGACGTCGAAAGAGCGTTTCGTAGGTTAAAAGTTAAGTGAGCGATAATCGATCGAAAAGCACGGCCAACAAACACAGATTTGATGGAGAATATCATGTACGCTTGCATGATACTTCACAACATGACACTGAAATACGAGGGCGCAACTATATCACCAGTACACATTCGTGATCCTCCAGCCCAGCCGACCGACAATTAGGATGTTTATATGGAGATACGGGATAGCGAGACACGCTTTCATACGATTCGACATTACGGAGCACATCGTCGCAAACTTTGAAGTCGAGCTAACGAAAGAAGAGCTAAACGCAAATCTTCCAACCTAGATTTGTATGTTTTTTTTTTAATTTGAAGAATAAATGGTGGTTGTTTATTTATTTTATTTTTAGGAATTTGATAATTTTTTATTTTATTTTAGGTCTTTGTAAGTTTTATTTTTAAATTAATGAATTTTATGTTTTTATTTTATTTTATATAATTGTTTTTGTTTTAAAAAAATGAAAAAAAAGTATGCCTAAAACATGATTTAGGCAATCATATCCACCATCAAAACATCAAATTTTCATATTTTTTGTGTCTTCTGTTAACAATACATGATTGGACAGTTTTATAATTAAAAAATATGCCTAAAATAACCATACCCCTTACCCTAACCGAATAAAAGTATTTTCTTTTCTGATCGAGTAAGCAATAGTGGAAGCAAGCAAACAACCCCTTACTAAAATCATTTTTTTTTCCTGATAGACCTTTATTGACGGCTACTACCTTCATCGAATTTTTTTTAGAATATTTCTGTTTACAAAAGTCATTTAACTTATAGTAAAGAAAACAAGATATTTGCTTTTTCAATCCTATCGAATAACTTTTATATAAAGTAATAATTAAATGATCAAATTTATTTTAATAATATATAGTTAAAACTTAAAAGTTATTTAACCATATTCTTTTTCCTTTTTGCATTTATAGCTAAGGTGAAAAAACAAATTAACAAAAACTCACTCTTACAAGAAAAACACTCCATACAAAAGCCGGTAGCCACGTCACCGATCCGCGTGATTCCTTACAAAATAAAACCCACATTACCACAACCCGTTGATCTGATCACCAAAGTAAATCTCAACCGTCAATTTCAATCCCAATCCTCTAATTTCCACACATAAATCGCCTCCAAAAGGTCTCACTAATTCACACACTTTGTTACTGTGCTTCTTCTTCCCTGACGCCCCCTTTCTATCTTCTCTGTTCTCTCCTTCAATGGCCGGCGAAGAAATCAACCGACCTCCATCTGTTCCCCCTTACACAGAGGTAGTTTCATAACAAGTTCCTCTTCTTCTAGTTCTTCTTCTTCTCTAATTTTGTTCGAATTTTGTTCAATTTACGGTTGATTGTTAAGTTTAGAGATTCAATTTCGTTTTGTGTTTTTGTGCAGATGATTTTATCAGCAATTGATGCTCTTAAAGAGAAGGAAGGTTGTACCGAATCTTCGATTTCAAACTACATCGAATCGACATGTGGATCTCTGCCAGATGACCACGCGAATATTCTGGCGGATCAGCTGAACAAACTGGTGGACGACGGCGAGCTAGTGGTGGTTGATAACAACTACACGCGACCGGAATCCAGCGTTCCGGCCAAGCGCGGCCGTGGTCGTCCTCCGAAAGGCAAGGTCGCCGCCGCGTCGGACAGTCCGGCACCGGCTGACACTTCGATTCCGGCGCCGGCATCAGCTGAGCCAGGATCTGAAGTGAAAAGAGGGAGAGGTAGGCCGAAGAAGGATCCGAACGCTCCGTCGTCGGCGAAGAAGGTTAAGGTCGCCGCCGTGCCGACGCCGCCGTCGAAAACCGGCCGGCCGAGAGGTAGGCCTCGCAAAGTGCAGCCGGAGCTTGCAGGCGTTGAAGCTAATTGACTGTTAACTTGATGAACACGAAACAAATGGTGTACCACTGGTCTCCTTTTTCAGATCTGTAATTCTTAAGTTTAGAGTGTTCTAGATGAAGTGAGATTTGTATCTGGAACAATGATGTTACTCTAGATTTGAGAATTTCATATCTGCAAATTAGAATTAGCTAACATAAAACCTTGTGTGAGGGAGGGAGGCTTGTTAGTTTGTTAACTCTATGTTCTATGTTATTAGGTTGGTTCTTGTAATCTAGATTTGAATATGAAATCCGTTTATGTGATGTATCTATTGTCTAATGTCAATTCGAAAGCTCCGTTATGATGGATATGTATTTTTTGACCATATTTCCACCTTAGTTGGGTTCGTACTTCACGATTAAATATCATTGATGATTGATGAAGATGTGTTGACCACTCAGGAGAAACTCACTAGTATCAAAAATTTGATATATAATGGAAGCTAGTGGTGTTATTTCCCTAGGATAATTACAAATTTGTTGGTGGATGTTGGATCTGTTCGGACAGAATGTTGTCGCAATGTGGCATTCCGAAACGCCTCAATTGAATTGAAGCAAATGGGTGTCTATTGAATTCAAATGTATATTGAATTCAAATTGCTCCGGTAAACAATGACGGTTTTGTATGCACAACCCGGGTTCTTATCAAAGTAAACGTCTTTTTCCTGGACAGTTTGTCACAGAATTCCCTTCAAAGTTGCGTAGATGAAAAGGTTTATTCTTGCTTGACCTTGTTCGTACTATTGTTACATGGAAACATTTTATTTAAAGTAAACTTTGTTATTAGTCCTTAACGTTTACACATTTTATTTAGTTCAAATTTTTTAAAAATCTCAAATTAGTGTCACACATTTCATTTTTTTTTAATTTTGGTCTCAACGTTTACAGTTGTTTAAAGAGCCGTTAGACTGTCCTTATGTGGTTCCCACATGAGGTGTACTTTTATCATTTCTGTTTGTTTTAACTTATATTTTAAAACAAACGAAAATAACAAAAATACATCTCACGTGGGGACCATGTGAGGGGAGTCTAATGGTTTTTTAAACGGTTGTTAACGTTGTAACCAAAATTGAAAAGAAAATGAAATGTGAGACACTAAATTGCGATTTTCAAAAAGTTGAGACTAAAATTGTGAAAATATGCAAACGTTAGGAATAAAAACGAAGTTTACTCTTTTATTTAAAAGGAAGATGCAAAGTTTGGGAAAGGGTTTTACTTGTGCAAGATCCTACAAATCAACACGTCTTCCATTAGGGATATGATCTGTTTACCTTCCTTAGAGCAGTTGTCAAGTGGTCTAAAAAAACAGATCATTTCAATCTTTCGCTTGAGCATATGGTGTAGTTTTTCTTTTTTCTTTTTAGATTATCAACTTTTACATTGATGTGGCGCGTTGTGCAACCTTCTTTTGAATAGTAAAGTCGAGTCTACTATGGTATATTTTAAGGACTAGAAACATGAGGTGCTTCAACAAACCTTCGGGAGCAAGGGTCATCATGGGTGACAAAAAGACTATCTCTTATCTTTTGTTAAAAAAAGAGAAGCTAAACTCTTCGGATCGGAATAGGTGGTACAATTTATTTTCTATTTCTTTTTAAAATTGCTTTGTATACTAGTGTTTCAGCGACCTTTCTTTAATAAATACCGGTTAAAAAAAAGTAAACTTCAGTTTTAGTTCTGGGTTTGGTTAAAATAACAATTTTGGTTTGATAGTTTCAATTGCATCAATGTTTTCATTGTGGTTTTCAGTTTGTTCCAATTAACTACAAAGCTTTAACTTCATTCAAGTTTTTAGTTAATTTTTTTAAGAAAATACGTAAATACCCTTACTAATGAAATAACTAAAAATAACATAAAATGTATTTCTATCCACAAGACATTAAACCCCGAATTATTGTATTGTCTAGCCAGACCACCACCACCACAAGAACACTATCACCGCCCCTTGTATATTCTCGGGTGACTTGACCTATGGGTTGTTGTTGGAAGAATTCCTCACAAAGTGTTATTAAATGCAGAAATTGGAAGTTTGGGTTAATTGTGTTAACCGGGTCAAAGTTCGAGGGCTGTTTTTGTAAATATTTGTATTAGCTTTAATTTTCCGTTTGAGTTAGTTATTAACGGTTAGCTTAGTGTTAGGTTGATTTTCTTTGTGTATAAAAGCTTGATCTGCGAATCTGTAAATCCAATCTTGAGCAATAATAATTTCGTTTTCAATTTCTTGTCAATTCGATTTTAATCATCATTTGGTATCAGAGCTCACGGTGGCTCCGATCCAGTTGATCGAATTGACGTTCTTCCCAAATTGAGTGAAAAAGGGGATCGATCGATCTCCGGCGAGGTGAGTGAACAATTCACCGTTTTCTAACGTCCCCCAGGAGGCCTTCACCTCAACGGCCAAGAAATTTGGCCATGGCAGATGGAGGAGCCGGTGGTAATCGGCAAATCGTCCAAGAAAAGTATACCACTATCCCGCTACAGTGCCCGCTTCTGAATCAAACAAATTACTCCATATGGGCGGTAAAATTGAAGGCGATCTTCAATGTCCATGGGCTGTGGGAAGTAATTGAACCAGAAGAAGGGGCAGTGGTAGATCCTAAGAAGAATGCAGCAGCCATAGCCTACCTGTTTCAAGCACTGCCGGAGGAAATGGTGATCCAAGTGGCGAATGAGGAAACTGCCAAAGGTATATGGAATTCTATCAAAACTCGATGTGTAGGAGTTGATAGGGTCAAAAAGGCTAGGCTACAAACTTTGAAATCTGAGTTTAATTCCCTAAGGATGAAGGAAAGTGAAACTGTAGATGAGTTTGCAGCCAAGATCAGCACATTGGCAACTAGATCTGCTGACCTTGGGTCAACAATACAAGACTCCAGCCTTGTGAAGAAATTGTTAGAATCTGTACCAGACAGGTTTATACAAATTGTTGCATCCATTGAACAATTTGTGGATCTTGAAACTATGTTATTTCAAGAGGCAGTGGGCAGATTAAAAGCTTTTGAGGAAAGGGTTGGTTTCAAACAAAAGGCTGCAGCAACGAAGGATCAAGAACTTCTTCTTACATATTCTGAGTGGCAGGCCAGGAAGAAGGACTCTAAACCTAAAGGTAAGTGGGATAAGGGCAAAAATGGTAAGACTCAAGAAGGGGATAGCAGGTTTGATGGGAAAAGGAAAAATGAGTACAAGGGCAATTCTGGAATTAAAAATCAGGAGAATAGGGCAAAGAAAGACAAGTCAAAAATTAGATGCTTCAAGTGTGATTCCATGGGGCATTATGCCAGTGAGTGTCACAAGATCAGGGTGAAAGATCAGGAGGCAAATTTAACTCAAGACTTGGGAGATGAGCCTACACTTCTGATTGCAGAAATTGATGAAGAACACAAAGAATTTGTGTACCTAAATGAGACTCAGTTCATACCAGGGAAGTATTCAGGAGAAGATGATCAAGAAGGGGTTACATGGTTCTTAGACAATGGAGCTTCTAACCACATGACAGGTATGATTTCTCACTTTGCTACTCTTAACAAAAATATATGTGGTAATATCAAATTTGGTGATGGGTCAAGTGTAGAAATAAAAGGCAAGGGATCTGTCATTCTACAGGGTAAAACAGGTGGTCAAAGGGTATTGACTGATGTGTATTATATCCCAAGTTTGAGAAGTAGTATATTGAGTTTAGGGCAGGCAACTGAGAAGGGTTGTGAGGTCATAATGAGAGAGGACAGCTTGTGGTTATATGAAGATAATAAGAATCTGTTAATGAGAGTGAAAAGGTCACCAAATAGACTCTATAAGATAAATTTGAAAACTGGTTCTCCTGAATGTTATCTTAGCAATGTGGATAACAGTGACTGGCTTTGGCATGGCAGGTTAGGTCATGTTAACTTTCAGGCCTTAGAGGACATGACTAGAAATGGGATCGTGACTGGGGTGCCTAGAATTAGGAACTCATCTCAGGTTTGTGATGCTTGTTTAGCTGGTAAGCAATCTAGGCAGTCATTTCCCAAGGAATCCTCTTATAGGTCTAAGAGCTTATTGGAATTAGTTTCCATGGATCTGTGTGGTCCTATAAGTCCATCCACTAGTGCAGGGAATAGATACATGATGCTCTTGGTTGATGATTTCTCAAGGTATATGTGGGCCTACTTGATTAAGTCAAAGGATCAGGCTTTAGATATCTTTAAGAAGTTTAAGGCAGAGATGGAGAGTAAATTGAATACAAGAATTAATACTCTAAGATCAGATAGGGGGGGGGAGAATTTACCTCTAAGGATTTTGAGATATTTTGTGATGAGAAGGGTATAAATAGGCAATTTACAGCACCTTATTCTCCTCAGCAGAATGGGATAGTAGAGAGGAGAAATAGGACCATCCTTGATATGACTAGGAGTGTTATGAAAGCCATGGATGTCCCTGATGAATTTTGGGGTGAGGCTGTGAGGCACTCTGTTTATATTCTTAATAGATTACCCACTAAAGCCTTGACTAATACTACACCTTATGAGGTGTTGAAAGGAAGAAAGCCTAACCTACAACACTTAAGAGTTTTTGGTTGTGTAGGACATGTTAAAACTGTCAAACCAGGGCTTAAGAAGTTAGAGGATAGGAGTGTGCCTATGCTTTACCTAGGTGTTCAAGAAGGAAGTAAGGCAAGTAGGATGTATGATGTGAACAATGAAAGAATTGTGATCAGTAGAGACATTAAATTTGAAGAAAATAGAAAGTGGAACTGGAAACAACCCAAGGTTACTGGTATGGAAAATAGTGGTTATGCTGATAAGGTTGCTATAGCAAGTGATACTCAAGAAATAGTTCATGAGTATGATAGAGATCAGTTACATGATCTTGAAGATACTCAGGAGGGTGATGAGTTTGAAGGAGTTGACCAGGGTGACCCTAGCTATGAATCAGCAGGGAACTAGTACCCAGGGGCAAAATGGTCAAACTAGAAAGTCATATAGGCAAACCCAAGTTCCTACTCATTTAAAGGATTTTGTACTTGACAATAGACTTAGGAAGCTAGAGCATAGACAGGAAGTCAATGATCATGTAGAATTGCTTTTAGCACAAGAGGATGAGCCCATTATGTTTAAAGATGCCATTAAGAAATCTGAGTGGAGGAAAGCTATGAAAGAAGAATTAGATGCCATAGAAAGGAATGGGACTTGGTATTTAACTGAGTTGCCAAAAGATCATAAGCCAATAGGACTTAAGTGGTTGTTCAAGATTAAAAAGGATGCTGATGGTAATGTTACTAAGTATAAAGCTAGATTGGTAGCAAAAGGTTATGTTCAGCAGTTAGGGGTAGATTATGAAGAAGTTTTTGCTCCTGTTGCTAGGATAGAAACCATCAGATTGATTCTTTCATATGCTGCCATGATGAGATGGAAAGTGTATCATTTGGATGTTAAGGCAGCATTTCTGCATGGAGACCTTAAGGAAGTTGTCTATGTTAGTCAGCCTGAAGGGTATATTAGGAAAGGGCAAGAGAAGAAAGTTTATAGGTTGGAAAAGGCCTTATATGGGCTTAAACAAGCTCCCAGAGCTTGGAATCAGAAACTAGACAATGTGCTTAAAGAATTGGGTTTTAAAAGGTGTAGACATGAATCTGCTGTATATCTTAGAAATAATCAGAAGGGCAAATTGTTCTTAGGAGTTTATGTTGATGATCTCTTAATAACAGGTAGCAGTCAAAGTGAAATAGATGAGTTTAAGAGGGAAATGCAAAGTAAATTTCAAATGACTGATTTAGGACTGTTATGTTATTATTTGGGAATAGAGGTTGATCAAAGGAATGAAGGATCAATTATTAAGCAGGCAGCTTATGCCAAAAAGCTTGTTAAGTTGGCAGGTTTGGAGGAGTGTAATCCAACTAAGATACCTATGGAATTTGGTTTAAGGCTTAGAAAAGAAGAGGGAGGAGAGGATGTGGATGCTAGTAACTATAGAAGACTTGTAGGATCTCTTAGGTACTTGACCCAAACTAGACCAGATTTGGCATTTTGTGTTGGTTATGTGAGCAGGTACATGGAGAAACCAAAGGAAGATCATTTGAAGGCTGTTAAACAGATCATTAGGTATGTAAAGGGTACATTGGAGTATGGATTGATGTATTCTGCAAACATGGGTCAAGGGTATTTTGGTCAGAAGTTAGTTGGGTTCACAGACAGTAATCACCTTGTTGATAATGAAGATGGGAAGAGTACCTCTGGCAACATATTTTACTTTAATGGAGCTGCAATAAGCTGGTATTCACAAAAACAGAAGATAGTGACTCTGTCATCATGTGAAGCAGAGTTTGTGGCAGCTAATGCAGCTGCTTGTCAAGCTGTTTGGTTGAAAAATCTGTTGGAGGAGTTAACAAATGCTAAGCAGGATGCTGTGAAGCTCAAAGTTGATAACAAGTCAGCCATTGCTCTCATGAAAAACCCAGTTTTTCATGGAAGGTCCAAACATATTAACCTTAGGTATCATTACATTAGGGAATGTATTGAAGAAGGGTTAATTGAAGTGGAGTTTGTTAGTGGTAATGAGCAACGTGCAGATATATTAACTAAGGCATTGCCAAGAACTAAGTTTGAAGACATGAGGGCAATGCTTGGTATAAATCAGTGTGAACATGGAAAACTTTCTGTAAAGTAATCACTTTGAGATGGGATTCTAGCACACCAATGTGAGCACATCCTTTGGATCACTACCACATGGTGCTAATGTTAGTTTGTCATTAATTTGTGATGAAATCAGAAGTCTGAATGTAGACAAGAGAAGATTGGATTTAGGGGGAGAGTGTTGGAAGAATTCCTCACAAAGTGTTATTAAATGCAGAAATTGGAAGTTTGGGTTAATTGTGTTAACCGGGTCAAAGTTCGAGGGCTGTTTTTGTAAATATTTGTATTTTGTAAATATTTGTATTAGCTTTAATTTTCCGTTTGAGTTAGTTATTAACGGTCAGCTTAGTGTTAGGTTGATTTTCTTTGTGTATAAAAGCTTGATCTGCGAATCTGTAAATCCAATCTTGAGCAATAATAATTTCGTTTTCAATTTCTTGTCAATTCGATTTTAATCATCAGTTGTGTATGTAGAACAGATTTCATCAATCACACATTCTCATCCTCTTCATCTAGTATTCCATCTAATCAAAATTTTACCTCATTCAATATCTACAATCTTACCAAGATGCCTGCCAATCGGATCGGGAGATCCAATCCTTCGACTCCTCACTCCAATACCGAACCATTCGAGTCTTTAATTCACTCGTCGTCAGCATCGAGGTCCGTTCACTTTCCCTGGACTCCCTCCATAAAGTCACCGGGGGTCTACTCGATATGAATCAGAAAGTAGTCAACATTCTAATCAAATCCAAGGAAGACATTTGGAACGACAAATTGTTCTTGCTAGTTAAAGATTTTTTCGATCTTATTCTCCTAACCCTAGATTTCTGCACTTCACTCGAAGATTGCTTAAAAAACGCTCGCCATAGCTTATGATATGTACCTACCCACGACCTCTATCCACGTTTCTTTTTCACTACATTTAAAAGTTAATTACCATGTTCACATTTAGTGAATCTCCACGTAGTTGCTTTTCATTCCCCTACGTTTCTTCTTCGGTGACTTGACCTATGAGTTGTGTATGTAGAACAAAGTTCATCAATCACACAAGAAATTGCACCTTATTTAAACACGTTACACCAGGTGTAACATAGTCATTTTTGTTACACATTAGTTTTAAACAATAAATTGCACCTTATTTAAACATGTTACACCAGGTGTAACATAATCATTTTTTGTTACACAAGTGTAACCATCATCGCTATAGTTACATGTGTGTAACAAATTACTAGGTTTTCTGGTGTTATACGTAAAAGAGAAATGGAATGGAGAGATAAATAATGAAATTCAAATCAAAGTTTGGACAACCAAAAAATATCAAAAATATCATATAGGTATTTTACTAAAATACCCAGGTTTTCTGGGTTTTCCAATATTTAGGAGGTTTTCCAATGATCCTCTTCCTATATATATATATATATATATATATATATATATAGGGTTAGGATCCTGCGAAAACACATATTTTTGTGAAAACTGCGAAAACACATATTAAAACTCACGTAACTTTTTCATACGTTAACGATTTTTCATAAAATTTGCGCCAAAAGTCTTAGAATTACGTTATCTTTAAATCTGGAGCAAAATATTAAAAAAAAAACTGAACGTTTTTTTTTCCCGTGTGATGCACATGTGCATCATATAATTAAAAAAAAGTTATAAAATGCTATTTTTTTCTTTAAATCTAAAGATAACACAACTATAAGATTTAGGGTGCAATTTCTTTTTAAACTATTAATGTATATCACATGTATGAGCGTTTTTTTTTTGGTATGATGCACATGTGCATCATTCAATAAAAACGCAAAAAAATGATGAAAATATATGACATGTGGTGCGACTAAGAAAAAAAAATTAACTCATACTAAAAGTATGAGTTTTTTTTTGTGACGCACATGTGCACCACACAAAAAAATATTTAAAAAAATAAAAAAAAACGTTAAGTTTTTTAAAACTTTTATAGGATTAAAGATTATATAATTTTAAGACTTTTGGTGCAAATTTTTTAAAAAAATATTAATGTATGAAAAAGTTATGTAGGTTTTAAGATTTGTTTACGCAGTTCTCACAAAAAAAGGGTGTTTTCGCAGGATCCTTCCCCTATATAGGGGTAGATTATGAAGAAGTTTTTGCTCCTGTTGCTAGGATAGAAACCATCAGATTGATTCTTTCATATGCTGCCATGATGAGATGGAAAGTGTATCATTTGGATGTTAAGGCAGCATTTCTGCATGGAGACCTTAAGGAAGTTGTCTATGTTAGTCAGCCTGAAGGGTATATTAGGAAAGGGCAAGAGAAGAAAGTTTATAGGTTGGAAAAGGCCTTATATGGGCTTAAACAAGCTCCCAGAGCTTGGAATCAGAAACTAGACAATGTGCTTAAAGAATTGGGTTTTAAAAGGTGTAGACATGAATCTGCTGTATATCTTAGAAATAATCAGAAGGGCAAATTGTTCTTAGGAGTTTATGTTGATGATCTCTTAATAACAGGTAGCAGTCAAAGTGAAATAGATGAGTTTAAGAGGGAAATGCAAAGTAAATTTCAAATGACTGATTTAGGACTGTTATGTTATTATTTGGGAATAGAGGTTGATCAAAGGAATGAAGGATCAATTATTAAGCAGGCAGCTTATGCCAAAAAGCTTGTTAAGTTGGCAGGTTTGGAGGAGTGTAATCCAACTAAGATACCTATGGAATTTGGTTTAAGGCTTAGAAAAGAAGAGGGAGGAGAGGATGTGGATGCTAGTAACTATAGAAGACTTGTAGGATCTCTTAGGTACTTGACCCAAACTAGACCAGATTTGGCATTTTGTGTTGGTTATGTGAGCAGGTACATGGAGAAACCAAAGGAAGATCATTTGAAGGCTGTTAAACAGATCATTAGGTATGTAAAGGGTACATTGGAGTATGGATTGATGTATTCTGCAAACATGGGTCAAGGGTATTTTGGTCAGAAGTTAGTTGGGTTCACAGACAGTAATCACCTTGTTGATAATGAAGATGGGAAGAGTACCTCTGGCAACATATTTTACTTTAATGGAGCTGCAATAAGCTGGTATTCACAAAAACAGAAGATAGTGACTCTGTCATCATGTGAAGCAGAGTTTGTGGCAGCTAATGCAGCTGCTTGTCAAGCTGTTTGGTTGAAAAATCTGTTGGAGGAGTTAACAAATGCTAAGCAGGATGCTGTGAAGCTCAAAGTTGATAACAAGTCAGCCATTGCTCTCATGAAAAACCCAGTTTTTCATGGAAGGTCCAAACATATTAACCTTAGGTATCATTACATTAGGGAATGTATTGAAGAAGGGTTAATTGAAGTGGAGTTTGTTAGTGGTAATGAGCAACGTGCAGATATATTAACTAAGGCATTGCCAAGAACTAAGTTTGAAGACATGAGGGCAATGCTTGGTATAAATCAGTGTGAACATGGAAAACTTTCTGTAAAGTAATCACTTTGAGATGGGATTCTAGCACACCAATGTGAGCACATCCTTTGGATCACTACCACATGGTGCTAATGTTAGTTTGTCATTAATTTGTGATGAAATCAGAAGTCTGAATGTAGACAAGAGAAGATTGGATTTAGGGGGAGAGTGTTGGAAGAATTCCTCACAAAGTGTTATTAAATGCAGAAATTGGAAGTTTGGGTTAATTGTGTTAACCGGGTCAAAGTTCGAGGGCTGTTTTTGTAAATATTTGTATTTTGTAAATATTTGTATTAGCTTTAATTTTCCGTTTGAGTTAGTTATTAACGGTCAGCTTAGTGTTAGGTTGATTTTCTTTGTGTATAAAAGCTTGATCTGCGAATCTGTAAATCCAATCTTGAGCAATAATAATTTCGTTTTCAATTTATTGTCAATTCGATTTTAATCATCAGTTGTGTATGTAGAACAGATTTCATCAATCACACATTCTCATCCTCTTCATCTAGTATTCCATCTAATCAAAATTTTACCTCATTCAATATCTACAATCTTACCAAGATGCCTGCCAATCGGATCGGGAGATCCAATCCTTCGACTCCTCACTCCAATACCGAACCATTCGAGTCTTTAATTCACTCGTCGTCAGCATCGAGGTCCGTTCACTTTCCCTGGACTCCCTCCATAAAGTCACCGGGGGTCTACTCGATATGAATCAGAAAGTAGTCAACATTCTAATCAAATCCAAGGAAGACATTTGGAACGACAAATTATTCTTGCTAGTTAAAGATTTTTTCGATCTTATTCTCCTAACCCTAGATTTCTGCACTTCACTCGAAGATTGCTTAAAAAACGCTCGCCATAGCTTATGATATGTACCTACCCACGACCTCTATCCACGTTTCTTTTTCACTACATTTAGAAGTTAATTACCATGTTCACATTTAGTGAATCTCCACGTAGTTGCTTTTCATTCCCCTACGTTTCTTCTTCGGTGACTTGACCTATGAGTTGTGTATGTAGAACAAAGTTCATCAATCACACAAGAAATTGCACCTTATTTAAACACGTTACACCAGGTGTAACATAGTCATTTTTGTTACACATTAGTTTTAAACAATAAATTGCACCTTATCTAAACATGTTACACCAGGTGTAACATAATCATTTTTTGTTACACAAGTGTAACCATCATCGCTATAGTTACATGTGTGTAACAAATTACTAGGTTTTCTGGTGTTATACGTAAAAGAGAAATGGAATGGAGAGATAAATAATGAAATTCAAATCAAAGTTTGGACAACCAAAAAATATCAAAAATATCATATAGGTATTTTACTAAAATACCCAGGTTTTCTGGGTTTTCCAATATTTAGGAGGTTTTCCAATGATCCTCTTCCTATATATATATATATATATATATATATATATATATATATATAGGGTTAGGATCCTGCGAAAACACATATTTTTGTGAAAACTGCGAAAACACATATTAAAACTCACGTAACTTTTTCATACGTTAACGATTTTTCATAAAATTTGCGCCAAAAGTCTTAGAATTACGTTATCTTTAAATCTGGAGCAAAATATTAAAAAAAAAACTGAACGTTTTTTTTTCCCGTGTGATGCACATGTGCATCATATAATTAAAAAAAAGTTATAAAATGCTATTTTTTTCTTTAAATCTAAAGATAACACAACTATAAGATTTAGGGTGCAATTTCTTTTTAAACTATTAATGTATATCACATGTATGAGCGTTTTTTTTTTGGTATGATGCACATGTGCATCATTCAATAAAAACGCAAAAAAATGATGAAAATATATGACATGTGGTGCGACTAAGAAAAAAAATTAACTCATACTAAAAGTATGAGTTTTTTTTTGTGACGCACATGTGCACCACACAAAAAAATATTTAAAAAAATAAAAAAAAACGTTAAGTTTTTTAAAACTTTTATAGGATTAAAGATTATATAATTTTAAGACTTTTGGTGCAAATTTTTTAAAAAAATATTAATGTATGAAAAAGTTATGTAGGTTTTAAGATTTGTTTACGCAGTTCTCACAAAAAAAGGGTGTTTTCGCAGGATCCTTCCCCTATATATATATATATATATATATATATATATATATATATAGGGGAGGGATATAATGAAAACCTCTCCGAGTTTGGAAAACCATGAAACCAAGCTAAAAAATTCGATTTTTGTTCCGATTTTTTTATGGTGATTCTCAAAGTTAAAAAGACCCCCTTTATACAAAAAAATTAAGAAAACGCCTAGTCAAAATTTAAAAAAAAAATATTTTATAACCGAGGTTACATATGTAACAGGGTACTGTTACATATGTAACCTCAGTTATAAAATATTTTTTTAAAAAAAATTGACTAGGCGTTTTTTTAATTTTTTTGCATAAAGGGGGTATTTTTAACTTAGAGAATCACCATAAAAAAAACCGGAACAAAAATCGATTTTTTTAGCTTGGTTTTCACGGTTTTCCAAACTCGGAGAGGTTTTCATTTTATCCTTCCTCTATATATATATATAGAGGAGAGTTAGGCTACATCACATAAAAAGCCTACATCCATTGCGGATTGATCTGGGGCGTCCATCAAGATCATCCAACAGCCAAGATCTATGGTGTTTTCGCCTATGGCGTTTTCGGTGGGGAAAAAAACACCATAGGCGGAAACACCATAGATCATGGCTGTTGGATGATCTTAATGGACGCCCCAGATCAATCCGCAATGGATGTAGCGTTTTTGCTTGATGTATTTTACCCTAAACCTATATATATATATATATATATATATATATATATATATATATATATATATATATAGGGGATGGATATAATGAAAACTTCTTTGAGTTGGAAAAACCGTGGAAACTAACACAAAACGATTTTTTTCTTCAAAATTTTTGTAGTGATTATATGCGTTAATACAAGCCCTATGGTGAAAAAAATCAAAAAAACGCCTAGTAGTTTTTTTTTTAAAAAAAAATTCCGAAATCTGACGTTACGTCATGTTACATATGTAACATTTACCTGTTACATATGTAAAATGCATTGTTACATATGTAACAAAATCTGTAAATAATTTTTAAAAAAAAAAATTCTCTAGGCGCTTTTTTATTTTTTTTTCACCAAAACCATCAAAAATGAATGTAGAATCTATAAAAAAATAAAAACATAACAAATTTTGAACGTCTTTTTTGGCCGGTTAACTTCTTTTTGCAAAAAAAATCGGTTCTTAAATATATATTTTTTTTAAATTTACTCGGCGTTTTTTTTTATTTTTTTTCATAAAGGGTGTTTTTTTAAGTTAGAGAGTCATCATAAAAAAATCGGAACAAAAAATAAAATTTTTAGCTTAGTTTTCACGGTTTTTTCCAACTCGGATCCAAGTTTCAAATTTGATGAGTTTCATTATCCACTACCCAAGCTACAAGGCCCATTACCAATAACCAGATGAACCAAGTTGTGATC
Organism: Deinandra increscens subsp. villosa; assembly: GCA_039602395.1. Taxonomy (NCBI): domain Eukaryota; kingdom Viridiplantae; phylum Streptophyta; class Magnoliopsida; order Asterales; family Asteraceae; genus Deinandra; species Deinandra increscens. The sequence continues at coordinate 1,465 of JBCNJP010009760.1, read as the reverse complement.
ACTGTTTTTGTCCGTGGCGATTAAGCCCAACAAAACCGTACGACGAGAATAGTGCCCATCATGGCTCCCCGTCAACACCGCTCCAATCGCCATCGTCTGACTCGAATAGCGATCTCCATGGCAAATGCATTTGTTCTTGAGGACAAGAACGTTTTAAAGCGGTGGGGAATTGATACGTACATACCCATGACCTCTACCTATGTTTATTTACACTGCATTTAGTAGTTAATTATCATGTTTACATTTAGTTAATCTCCATGTATTTGCTTTTCATTCCCCACATAGACCATGTAGTTGATGTTTTTATTTCCTTTAAATTGCGCTTGTTTTCATTCGAAGAAAGCTAGAGAAGAAAATTAGAGAAACGTTTGTTCATTTACATTTAAATCTACATTCCTTCATCTTTATTCTTGGAGATTGATCCACTCTAGGGATCTATATTATTTGGGAGTTTGTATGGTTTTCTCCGTAAACCTATCATTTATCATTTCTCCATATTGCAACCAGTTAATTCGATGGAGATAAGATTACTTAAAAACCCAAGAATTTTTTGGAAGGTCCGTTCTCCCAAGATAACGGTTACTTAAAAACCCTAGAATAGTTCAAAACTGTTGAATGAAAGTGGATCTCAAGTTGATCAAATCAATCGGAATTCGTTGGAGTCGTGCGTTAGGGGATTCTTTCCTTTCTATTTATCATTTCCATCTGTTCCAGTTATTAGGGAAACTGCTACTCCTACTGAAGAAGTCAACGATGTTTCTGGGAAGAAACTGAAGGTGATACTCAAGAATTCCAAATGATTCTATACCTGAAGTTGAACCCATATCTCCCAATGATCCATCATCAATCTCTTCAGCAAGTACAAGTGGTCTTCCTGAAGATAATATACACAACTTGGAGGTTAACATTCAAGATCCGATTATTTCATAATTAAAAGTGCACAAGGATCACCTAACTTCAAATATCTTTGGCTCACTACATGAGAGGGTAAGAACAAGAAGCACATCTGGTACAATCAATGAGTGTTTGTATACCTGCTTTCTATCATAGATCAAGCCACTAAATGTTCACATGGCACTGAAAGATACAAACTAGATAGAAGTTATGCAAGAGGAGCTTGTACAGTTCAAGAGGTTGGAATAGTTGATCTACCTAAGGGCAAATTGGCAACTGGAACAAATTGGGTTTTCAAAAACAAGAAAGATGATCGGGGGGGGGGGTGATTGTTAAAATAAAGTTAGATTGGTAGTGCAAGGGTATACACAACGAGAAGGGTTGGACTATGACGAGGTCTTTGCTCCAGTAGCTCATATAGAAGCTATTCAGATATTTCTTGCCTTTGCATCCTACAAGAAGTTCAAAGTTTATCAAATGGATATAAAGAGTGCTTTTCTTCATGGAGAATTCAAAGAAGATGTGTATGTTTGCCAACCTCCAGGGTTTGAAGATCCAAATCACCTAGACA
>JBCNJP010009758.1:0-26998 GCA_039602395.1 Deinandra increscens subsp. villosa | reverse complement strand
TCATTCATAACCATGACCATGATGCCAAATCAGTCACATGCCCACATTTAGTCATTTTCTCGGGGTGTGACACCGCCTACGTAACTCCTCCCCGGTGCATCCGTGAATTCACCTCTATGGTGAATCTTTAAGCTGAAATAATCTGGGTTGCCTGCATATACAGCATCAACGAGTAACCCGCCCTCCTGATCACTAGGCGAACGAATCGAATACAAACGTGGGTTAGTGGAAGCCATTACGAGTTCTATAGTGGAAATTTTTGGTAGGGAATATGAATACGCTGTGGGGAGTTTGGAAATGAAATCTTCAAGTGTATATATAGGGGTGAATACGCTGCGTATTGGGTAATTATTTTTTATTTTAATATATTTTTTTTAAATATTTATTCTTTAGTTTATGTAATTTTTTAAATTTATATATTCAACATAATTAAAAATTTATTTAATTTATTTTAAATATAGTATTCTTTAATTTATTTTCTATTTACTTAAATATATACACAAATTTAATTTTATTTAAAAAATAATATATTTTGAACCAACCATCATATGTTTAAAATAAAATAAATGTTCACACGAAAAATAAAATAAAAACATGGTGAGGTAAATAAAACAACATAAGATGTCCAAACAACCAACCACAAATGTTCACACGAAAATAATAAAAACATCACATATCAGAACAACCACAAATGTTTAAATTAAAATAAAAACATCAGGGATCAGTGGTCGTCCTATTCTTCATCATCATCCCGCCTGTACCGCGTGTAGTCATAGTCAAACGGTTGGTCATTCTGCCCGTAGTCAAATTCCGGTCGCTGAGGCGGAGGAGGATAGTCTGTGTAACCCATATGAGTATGAAACTGGTTCATCTGTTGGGTATGGTAATCCTGCCAAAGGTGGTTCCAGGCGCACTCACTGTACTGCGTCTGTCTGATATTGTTGACGTTTAGATCAATCCGGTCCAACCTGTAAATCAAAATTAAATAATTTAAAATTAATTAGTAGATTAAAACAAAAATGAATAAAATTAATACAAAATATATGGAAAAGCGGTCTAACCTGTCAGCCAAAGCGTCAGGTAGCGTCAGCGCCGGATACTGATGTCGTCTCTCGTTCTGGGAGTGTGCCACTCCCGGATCAGCCATGTAATCGTATCCCGCACCAGACCCACTCCCTCCAGCCTCCCCAACACCCTGCCCAACCGGTTGCGGATGATACACACGGTAAAAATATTCTCCATCCTCTCCACGTAACTTCTGAGCAACTGAAATCTGGCAAAGGGCCGTGTTACCCAAAATGCGAGGCACCGTAACTGGGCCGACCCGATCAGCTTGCGACATGTCAACACCAAGGTTATAGGCAATGGTAGTAATGAATCCTCCACAACAAATATTATTCCCCTTGTTGCTCGCCTGGCTGCTCAAAAGCTCTGCAAGACAGTGTGCAAGTGCACACGGCTTGTTGTTACCTACACAATACAAGAAAAACAAATCATGTATGCCAACCACATCCTGACTCCTAACACGTGGGGCGATCGACTTAGCAATCAACATTTGAAATAACTTCCAGAAAGAGTCAGTACATGTCGCTATACGGTTGGTCCCCCTCGTTTTCCACGCCTCATCCGAAATTGTGTCCCACCACCCTACCAATATGTTCTGGTTAATGGCAGAAACAACCTCACGATACAACGGAGTAGCCAACTCATCTTGCGTGTATAATCCTGACACAACCGCAAACTCCCTCAGTGTCATCTCATACTGGGAACCGCCAATGTGAAAACGGACATGTTTTATCTCAGGTTAGTGACGTTTGAAAGGACCCTGGACCGGTACATTCTTCCTTGCCCTACGGTTTCTAAGATGTGATTTCAGGGCGTGATGCTCGCTCTCGGCTCTGTTCGTTGTGTTCTCACCATAATTCCTACGAGCACTAGTCCACATAGTTACAAACCGGAACCTGAAGTTGCTTAACCACTGGTCATCCAGATATTTCAAACACGCTGAAAAAAACAACGATGATTATTATTTGTTATAAAAGGAAACTAGTTCATTAAATAAAATATATAGTAAGGCTACTTACCGAGTCGGTCAGCTAGAGTAAGATATCGAAAGATTTTGTCATAATATTTGTGATAATGTGTTTCATTTGGAGAGTCAACCAATAACCACCAATGTTTCTGAAAATGTTTCCAGGTGTAGATTTGGCAATCACCGAAGCTACCCTGCCAATGCTTAGAAATATTGTCCCAGATATGTATCTTGCAAAGCTGGTGACTTGCCTGCGGAAATACATTATCGCAGGCATTAACAAGAGCCAACTCTCTATCGGTTATTATAACCGATGGATGGTACGCATCCGATAACGTTTCCTTTACAGCCTCAAGGAGCCATGTGTAACTGTCCTGACGTTCATTGCTTAAAATAGCATGAGCGAAAAAGAATGAGCTTCCTGTGGATGTTACGCCAACCATTTCAATTAGCGGAAGGTTGTACTTATTTGTTTTATAGGTGGCGTCCATAATCAGAATATGCGGGAATGCCCGCCAACAAGTGTAACCCAATGGACTAACAAAGAAAACATCCTGCGTTATGTCGGTTACTGGGTCCGCTCGGATGTGATATACGTATCCTTTACTGTGAATATTGTTTATGAAGATTTACATAGGTGTGTCACCGTGACGTCTGCTCGCCTTTATTTTATCTTGAGCGTTATAGATTGTTTTTAACGTCGAAACGTTATCAGGATATTCCTTCTTTATCGCTGATAAAATGTTTCGCGGTGGCATGTTTTGGGACATAAGGTTACCAACCAAGGCATTTTCTTTAGGTCTTAATCTCCTTACGTAGGGGAGAGCCTCAAGAAATGGAGTCCGCCGGTGGTTATGTGAATCACATACAATTTCCAACTCGTATCCGGCATGGAAAGGATTGTATACGCCATGCAGCATGAAAGGACAATCACATTTTTTACTACCAGTTTTTTTTGCCTTGGCCACGCTTACGAACTTGCCTGAACGATCACACTTTATCCACCCTTTACCCAAATTACCATATAATTTATTCGGGTTGGTCCGTTTTTTGTTTAGCCCGTAACCATTTTCTTTGCCTTTTTTGAAAAACCCATTCGAAGAGGTCGTCAAAGGTTTTAAATATCTATACAAAATAAAATTGAAAATAAATACGATTAGTTATTTATGTGGCAGGTTAATTACTTTGACCGATTTAATTTTGTAAAAATAAATAAATTACCTGATCGGTACTGTAGTCGACATCCGGTGGATATATTTTGCGTACACCGAACTCATCATACTCATCTGTATCGGAATCCTCTTTCACAATTTCAGGGTTTGTTTCAGGCACGACATCTCCATGATACTGATTATCATACTGAGAACCGCCAGGGGGGGCAATGACGAGTGGTCACCGTAAAAATTAGAATATTGAGTGTCATAATAACTTTCGGGTATTTATAAAAATAAAAAATATCGAATTAATTATTTTCATTATAACTAAAATAAATACAATAAATATTTTTTGGACCTCACTACTTGCCCGGTTTAAATCAAACGTCGATTCCGAAACCGAAGGGTAATGTCTTTCTATTTGAGGTGGCTCCTAATAAATAGAAAAATAAATACAAGTTAAATAAATATTAGCGTAAATATAATAATTAAGTACGGATATTAACTCTTGCCTGGTTTAAATCGATAGGCGGTTGGGAATACGGTCGTTGATACGGTTGAATCGCGTATTCATCCTTCAAAAATATAATATCCGCTGTATTATACAAAACATTATAAAACTAAGAGTTAACATGAAGATAAATTTGCTTACATGTTGTGGCGGATGGTTTAAATCGAGAGGCTCGTCATCGTCATTTGTGAATATATTCCAAATCGACATTATACTAACAAAATTTGTAGTTTTTTCAAAAAAAGCTGAATGATAACTGCAATTAAAAGACAGAGTAATGGTGGTCCTGCATTTGTACTGCATTGCTATATATAAGTAAAAGTTTATATAATTCCAAACGACGAAAGGCAAATATTCGATTTCAATCGAATTATCTTACACCCATTCTCGTGGCCAGAGAATCAATTATCACCCCCAACTAAATACGCAGCATATTAGTATATACGCTGCATATTTGACCCCTATACGCAGCGTATTGTTCCATACGCAGCATATCACTTTCAATCAAAATTCCAGTGCGCCTGCAAGATTACTGTTGATGAACAGTCGGATAAGAGAGCAATAATTAAAGGCATACGCTGAGTATTGCCTAATACGCTGCATATGTCAAAATTTTGAAATCTATCGGTGATTATAAGTAGAGTGGTTATTTAGCAGAGGTATATATCACAAAATATATACCGTTTATAGAAAACCTACCCTAATCTCTCAACGTAGTTCACAAATACAACATGAGTTTCGGAATCAGATCGTAGACGATTCGATCAACTAACGAAAGTTACCTGGGTTTAATCGTGGATGATGCATACAGCCGTAATCCTAGATATTTTACTTTAAATATATATCATTACGGTCATTTTACAGATTTACCGGGCAGGAGATACGTGGAAGGCCGTTGTACTTTGGCGGATTACTGCGATGTAAATGAGTTTAGATTCTATGATATGAGTCTAATCAGGCCACATCTGGGGTACGAAAATACAAACAACATGTGGTTTTATTATAAAAACCCTTATCTTGATCTTGACAGTGGTCTCGAACCGTTAACAAATAATATGGACGTTGGTCGTCATATTTCTTTCATAAATGAAGACATCATAAGTGTTGACGTCTACGTTATTGACAGTGAGCTGGGAGCAAAGACTGAAGAAGACTACCCGAAGACCCGGGTGAAATGGGAAGCCTCAAGCTCTAAGGCAACAAAAAAAACTGTTTTAAATTGTTAAGACTTTAATGTGTTTGTGTTTTTAAATATTTAATATTTAATGTTCAAAAATAAGGGCCCGAAGTAAATTAACCTTTTTAAAATTAAAAACCCATTCATTAACGGTTACACTGACAGTCTAGTTCAAGATAAAATTAAAAACCCATTCATTAAAATTAAAAACCCGTTCATCGTCGTTTACCTCGTGACGGTTCGACATCTTTAACGGGTCTTAGCTTAAAAGAGTCTTTATAAAAAAAATAACTTGAATGGTTTGAGGTAGAGGATTTTTAAGATTAAGTAAGTGTTAAAAGTTTTGTAGGTGTCCGTAAATTTTTTGGAAGAAAAGATTTGTAAGAAAAAAACTCAAGAATTTTATACGCTGCGTATTATAGAATACGCAGCATATTCAGTCTACGAAACCCTAATACTGATTGGGAAATGATTATGTTTTGATTAAAACATTCCATACGCTGCTTAAGTGCTAATACGTTGCGTATGGAATGTCTGCAACATTAATTAGTTCTATATACACTGCGTATAGGCACTATACGCAACGTATATGGATGTTAAATTAGCAGGACCCAAGAAGAAATCCCTATATTATTAATGCATGTAAAATGTTGCTTTCAAAACTATAGTTTACCAGTTGCAAAATGAGAAAATACCAGTCTACAACTAAAAACAAGAACACATTACTTCATTTTTCTAAAGTTATGCGCATACCATTGGGCAGGAGAAGCAGATTTGTTCTATGAAACTAATAGCTATTCTACACCGCAAGATAAAGTTGTTAGGTGAGCGAAAATTGTTTTTTTTGGGGGGGGGGGGGGGGGGGGGGGGGGGGGCGGGCAATTGAATTAGTAGATTTGGAGTGCAAAACACTCCTGGATTTAGTTTGTGGTAGTTCAAAGAAAAACTTTTGAAACATGTTTGATACCATATTAACTTTTAATGTGCTCAACTGCTTTATCAAGATCCAACCCAGCTCATATGATAAAAAGTCAACAGAACATTAAGATGGTCAACTGCATATAAGTAAATGCATTTCAATATCAATATAATTGAATATGAAATAAAATGTCTACAGAAGATCAGACCTGCCAGGCTGCTAGTTAAACCCATTTGCCAGTGCAAAACTTCCAACAAGAAAAACTCAGTGCTACCTATATTGTAAATGACGATGTCTTTTGACGTTGGTGCATGGAAAATAATAAATTTTTGTTGGGTTAATCCCGTCAATATCCCAAAGTTAAACTTAGCTCTAAATATGTTATTATGTAAATTAGTGTGTCTATTATGTAATATTTGTATATGACGGTTTCTTTAACCGACATACCCTCTCACTATGTATATAAACACAATCGATGTTCATTCATTGATTGATCATCAATTCATAAATAAACGAAATCAAGTTCTATTGATGAAATCGTAGCGATTACCATTTGATTCCCATCAAATTGGTATCAACGGGTTATGGGACTTGGTCGAACCGACGAGGGAACACAAGTTGATCCTAAAAGGGACAAAATGGCAATGGCATACTTGTTCCAATCAATACCTAAAGAACAAGTATTGCAAGTAGCAAAACACACCACCGCTAAGCAAGTTTGGGATGCCTTAAAGACTAGACATGTTGGAGTTGAACGTGTGCAAAATGCATGTCTTCAAACTCTCAAAACTGAATTTGAAATGCTACAAATGAAAGACGATGAAACCATAGATAATTTTGTTGGAAAATTATCTAGTATTGCTACTAGGTCCACGAACTTAGGTTCTACATTCGAAGAAGCCACTCTAGTACGTAAGCTTTTGACTTTTGTACCTGAAAAATTTATACACATAGTAGCTTCCATAGAACAACATTCGGATGTAGATTCCATGACCTTAGATGAAACTATAGGAATACTTAATACATTCGAAGAAAGGGTACGTGCTAAGAAAGCAAAACAACCCAACACCTATGATAAATTACTACTTACCCAACATGAGGGTAACACCGGTCGTGGACGAGAAGTTCATGACCCGTGGGCCTTCTACCTCCACGCGGCATTTCTCCATCAGGCTTTCGCCCATTGCAGAAAATTCCCCACTGCTGCCTCCCATAGGAGTCTGGGCCGTGTCTCAGACCAGTGTGGCTGATCATCCTCTCGGACCAGCTACTGATCATCGCCTTGGTAAGCTATTACCTCACCAACTAGCTAATCAGACGCGAGCCCCTCCTCGGGCGGATTCCTCCTTTTGCTCCTCAGCCTACGGGGTATTAGCAGCCGTTTCCAGCTGTTGTTCTCCCGAATAGGTTAACCTTTCAAACTGCTGCTGAATCCATGGGCAGGCAAGAGACAACCTGGGAAACTGAAACATCTTAGTAGCCAGAGGAAAAGAAAGCAAAAGTGATTCCCATAGTAGCGGCGAGCGAAATGGGAGCAGCCCCGAAGATTCCAAGCTTCACGAGGACGAGGACGCGAAAGAGGCAAACCTGGAGGACGATTTGGCAACAACTCTCATCAAAATTTCAAAACCAATAACTTAAACAAACCAAATCCTCCCCTAGATAAAAACAAAGCCACACCAAACCAAAACAAACCCAAATGCTACAATTGTGGTAAACTTGGTCATTATGCCTCGGATTGCTATTTTCTCAAACAAAACAAAGAAACCTCAAACCTCATCGAAGAGGATGTCGAACCTACCCTCCTAATCGCTTACACTCAAAATTTTGATAAGCCACTCAAAGTCTTTCTAAATGAACGAATCCAACCAAACAAGTACAACACTGACGGAAGTCTATGGTACTTGGACAATGGAGCCAGCAATCACATGACTGGAATACGATCTCATTTCTCTGAACTTGATGAAAGTATTACCGGAAATGTACGTTTTGGTGATGGATCATACGTTGAAATCAAAAGAAAAGGCTCAATCCTTCTAAATTGCAAAACTGGGGACCAACGACTCATTCCCCAAGTTTACTATATTCCAAGTCTAAGAAGCAACATTCTGAGCCTAGGTCAACTGACCGAAAACGGTTGCAAGATAATTATGGAAAATGATCTTCTACATATCTATGATCAAAGTAAAAGACTACTCCTAAGAGTCACTCGATCAAGGAACCGACTTTATAAGATCAATCTCAAGACCGGATCTCCTACTTGTCTCTTATCAAACTTAGAAGATCAATCATGGCTATGGCATGCTCTCTTAGGTCACCTCAACTTTGAATCAATCAAGAATATGTCACAAAAGGGGTTAGTCTACGGGATTCCTTCAATTACTCATGCAACTCAATTATGTGATGCCTGCCTATTAGGTAAACATACTAGATCCCCGTTTCCTAACCAAAACTTAACTAAGTTTGATTCCCTGTTAGACCTAGTTTATGGTGACTTGTGTGGTCCTATTACACCTGCCACAAGTTCTGGAAAGAAAAATATATTTCTACTTGTGGATGACTGCACAAGATACATGTGGGCATATTTCCTAACATCTAAGAACCAAACCTTTGAAACATTCAAAGAATTCAAAAATACGGTTGAAACTGAGGTTAGAACTAAGCTATAAGCTTTTAGAACCGATAGAGGTGGAGAATTTACATCACATGAATTCAACCAATATTGTAAGGATCATGGAATTCTTAGACAATTAACTTCTCCTTATACGCCCCAACAAAATGGAGTAGTTGAACGTCGAAATAGAACCATACTTTCTGCAACTAGAAGTATGTTAAAGCTAGTAGTATGCCTCAAACTTTTTGGGGGGAGGGAGTTTGTCATTCTATTTATCTATTAAATAGAACTCCTACAAAAGCTTCGAAGGATACTACACCCTATGAGGCTCTAAAAGGTCGCAAACCAAACATAAGTCATCTTAGAATTTTTGGTTGCCTAGCTTATTCAAAAGTACCATCGGTTCACCTTAAGAAACTTGATGATAGAAGCACACCTATGGTATATTTAGGCACCGAATCTGGAACAAAAGCCTATAGGTTATTTGATCCTACAACAAATAGAATTTGCATAAGTCGTGATGTAAAGTTCAAGGAAAAAGAATCATGGGATTGGACAAACTACACACAAGATACAAATCAAGAGTGGACTGATTTCATTATTGAACCTACTCAAAAAGAAACTCTACCAATCATCCATGAACCTCCTACAAATGATGAAAATGAAAATGAACATAATAATAAAGATGATGATGGATACGAGTCTCAACAAACTCCACCAGACTCACATGTTACTCAAACACCATCCACATCAACATCTGAACCTAGCACAATCGAATCACACACTCAAGCATCTTCGTCAACCACACAAAGTAGCCCTGCACCATTTGATCACACGCCTCTTCAAGGTTTTAGATCACTTAATGAAATTTATGAACGGGCTCCAGAGATTGAAATTTTAAATAATCAATTACTTCTAGCCGAAGATGAACCTCAAAACTATAAAGAAGCTTCTCAAAACAAAAGCTGGATAAAAGCTATGGAAACTGAATTAGAATCCATCAACAAGAACAAAACTTGGGAATTAACTACTTTACCTGATAACCACAAAGCAATCGGCTTAAAGTGGATATTCAAAACTAAACGTGATGCACACGGCAACATTCTGAAACACAAAGCACGTTTGGTAGCTAAAGGCTACGTGCAACAACACTGAATTGATTTTGACGAAGTATTCGCTCCCATGGCACGAATGGAAAAAATACGCCTAATTTTAGCCTTGGATGCATACAATCAATGGGAAGTACATCATCTTGACGTCAAATCTGCCTTTCTACACGGTGAAATAAAAGAAGAAGTATATGTCTCACAAACTGAAGGTTTTGTGAAACCAGAAAATGTAGGAAAGGTCTATAAACTCTCAAGAGCACTATACGGACTTCGACAAGCTCCAAGAGCATGAAACGTTACACTAGATCATACTTTGAAGTCTCTAAACTTTAAGAAATGCAACTTGGAACAAGCCGTATACATTAAAAACACCAATTCATATTTCATATGGCGAAGGCATAGTCTTCTTTTTTCTCTCAAATAAAAGCCTCAACATCAACACTACTAGTGGGAGTGTATGTTGATGATCTTATAGTAACTGGATCACCCAAGACCGAAATCAGCAACTTTAAGTCACAAATGGAAAAGAAATTCGAAATGAGTGATTTAGGTCTTCTTGCTTACTACTTAGGAATTGAGGTTACTCAATCAAAGGGTGAAATATCAATCAAGCAATCGAGCTACATCAACAAGATTCTAAAGTCTTTAAACATGCTTAACTCAATGAAACCAATAACCCTATGGATCCAGGACTAAAGCTAACCAAAGTAGATGGTGGAAACTTAGTTGACCCAACCGAATATAGAAGTATTATAGGTTGCTTAAGGTACTTGCTTCACACTAGACCCGATTTAAGCTACTCTGTGGGCTTACTAAGTCGCTTCATGCAAGAACCAAGAGAAATACATCAAAAGGCAATCAACGGATATAAGAAAGTTATGATAGTAGGATTGTTGTAAATAAGCTAAGAGAAAATATTCAATCCTGGCAGTCTGGCACTTGTGTATATGATCAACGGATTCACTTACTCACTTAATACTTGACTAAGAGATTATAAACTATGAAGTTATCATGTTCTTGCTGTAAATTAGCTTTGAATTGGATTAATTGTACCTTATCAATTACAGGAAACTCTGTTGAGCCAAAAGTTCTAGCACATGGAATTCACTTGTAAGAGTATCATAATAGGAAGTTCTACCTATGCCGATATGATTTTCAAAATGAGTAAGCTCCCCTGCTCCCAATGTGGGGTATAATATCATAAAGTAGTTCTGATACCGAATCAGTCAGCCTAAAACCAGGCGACTAGAGTTCTTGGATAAAACTCCAGGATCTTTATTAATCAATCAAAACTTAACTACTTAATAATGAAATACAATGTTCTTTAAATAGGAAAACACAACTTGCAAAACAAGAAAGGAACTAGGTTAAAATAAAGATAGTGGGCCGATGAGTGGATGGGCCAATCGGGCTTGGATACGGGCTTGCTCATAATCCGTATCATTCTCCCCGTCTTCGAAAAACTCGTCCTCGAGTTTAACGACCCTTCAAAACCACTATAGCCACCCGGATCGAATGGAACATCTTGATGCCTATTGTTCAATACCGTCACGACCGAATCTTTGATTATATCTTCTCGTGTTGCCTCAGTTGTCTTTAAGCAAATACCATTTTGACGGACGGGTCCCGGGTCTATTGGGTTACCGGGGCATCTCACGTCCATCTCCCTCTCCTCCTCTTTGAAAAAGACTCGTCCTCGAGTCTTTAGAATGTCAAAGAGATCAACACTCATTTTCAAGCGGACACCTCGTCCAAAATAAATGAAACATGGCAGATTATCCTGTGTTTCCTCCGACTTAAATTTCAAAAGTTCAAAAGCGGGATCATCGAAATCTTTTAATTTAAATACAAATTTTGAAAATCTCAATTTATTAGAGACCACAAAAAAATCGTTAAAACCACTACAGACAGATATCCCCAAAAAGTCGAAGGGGATGTTTTTTCTTGGCTCCCAATTGCATGACAATTTATTGGATGGCCATCCTTCACGTATTAAGCTCCATAATTTACGGTCGAAGTTCAAATTTGATTGAAGATTGAATTTCAATTCTGAAGCCCAAAAATCACGAACAAAATTAAACTCCAAAATAATCCAACTAACCAAAATTGAATTCAAATTTCTAACGAGTTGCGATTCCATCGAGTTCGAAAACTTGTAACCTCTTTTAATCGATGAAATCTGCAGAAAGGTTGACAGGTGCGAGTTTTGCGGTTGCGGTTGCGGAATGGTAAGAGTGGGTGACATGGCTTGCACGAATGGCGCCGGTTGCACGGGTGGTGGGAAGTGCGTGGATGGCGTGGATGTCGCGAGCCGCACATGCGGGGAAGCGGATGACGGAAGAGTAAACCAACCCAGAAGCTTTTGGATCAACAAACATTCTTCTTGGTCTGGTTCAATTCCGTCTTCATCGTATCGTGGATAAGAGTGATGTTGCTCGTTGCCTCTAGCGGCGAATCTACGAGGTTGATCACGGTTCTCCGCGTCTCGGGGATCTCGATGATGATCTTCGTTGCCTCCGGCGGCGAATCTACGCTAATGATCATGAAGATGCCTCTGATATTCGGCCATGGCTCTGATGCCAAATGATACCGAATCAGTCAGCCTAAAACCAGGCGACTAGAGTTCTTGGATAAAACTCCAGGATCTTTATTAATCAATCAAAACTTAACTACTTAATAATGAAATACAATGTTCTTTAAATAGGAAAACACAACTTGCAAAACAAGAAAGGAACTAGGTTAAAATAAAGATAGTGGGCCGATGAGTGGATGGGCCAATCGGGCTTGGATACGGGCTTGCTCATAATCCGTATCAAGTTCAATGCCTAAATCCCAATACGTGTAGCGATTTGAGATAGTAAAGTTTGCATTACTTGATCGATGCTAAATCAACTCTCTAGATCATGTATAAAAGTTAATTCAAAATCAGTATTTCTCTATTATCCAAAATGGCCTCATAAGATCTCAACTTTACACATAATATTTCTTAGCATAAAAATTAATTCAAAATCAGTATTTACTAAAGTAATCAGCTTACAAAACAATGTCTACAATAGTTCTCTATTTTCCAAAACCAGTATTTCAAACTCGTTGGTTTAAATGAAAAACAAAAGCATTAACAATTAATAAACAGAACAAAATAAGTGTCAAAACTTATGACCTCGAACCAAAAAAAAGACTACTTATTGGAGGGGTGCGCCAAGCCAAGGTAATAGTGCACCAAGACGACACTCAAAGATCCCAATAGCAAGCTATCGTGATGAGTCTTTTCCCATAAAAAATTAGATTAATATCGAGTGAGCCGATGACCCACATATCAGATATTAAACTGATAAGAACAGATACTACACTTGATCTTAGCCAAAATGCGGAGAAATGTATGCTTTTCCTTCTCTTGGGCCGTTGTTTATACAGGTAGTCCCTTCGTCTCTGTGTTCTTCACTCAGTTACTGTGGGATAGTGAGGGACATTTTTTCTCTTTCTGTGTTTCCACCACTCAGGATTTAATACAATAAGTTGATGCCCAAATTGGTAAATCCTACTAATACTAGCTTTTTGAGAAAAAAAAAACTGTACATTAACTGATTGACACTATATTAATCCTACAGGTCGTTATTTGAATGTACCTGAGTGAATTTATTTTTTAATAGGGAAAATACAAAATGCAATTCTGAAAATTACTGTTTCAAATTCAAGTACCTCAGGGTTGCTCACTCAGTCACTCTTCTTATCTCTAACCCTAAACTATTGTTTGTCTATACAGAAACTAGCACCTGTGAACTGTTATTGATGAACTTGAGTATCCAAATTTGTAAAGGGTAGATAGAATTAGTCTTAGAGGTGCACAAAAAACCAGTTAACAAATTGAACTTTTTAAACAGGTAGGGAGGAACCCGTTGGAAACTGATATAAAATGCCGGTTTAGGATCACTTTGTAGTATTTGAAAGTGTACCGGTTTTTATTGTAATCGCTTTTTACCTGTTTTTTGACCTGATAGGAGCCTGAAAATTTTGTAACAGGTTTTATTCCTAGTGATAATGTCTTTGTACAACTAGTACAACTAATGACCTCTTTGCCTCGTGGCACATTTATCCCCGCCCAAGTGGTACGAGTTCAAGTTCCATAAAGTGGGCATTAGGTGGATTTTGGGAGTAGATTTAGGGGGTCACGTGAGTACAACCTAGAACCTGCACCATATGTCAATTTGCGTCAAATGGCTATAGTTAGAACAAAAAGATAAAACAATTTGGATGCAATATTATATCATAATTAATGTCACCTTATATTGCATATCCTGAATTTGCTGTAACAATATCTTAAAACATTTTCAGTTCTTGTGTTATTGCATTGCTGTAGTAGAAACTCTTAACATCACCAAGTCACCAACTTCATCATAGAGAACAAGAAACAACACAAGTTTTCTAATTCGGATAGTAGAAAACATTCACAAACAGGATATGCTTTACCAAGATTTTCTAAAAACAATTTCTATTTTTGGCACAAGTTTCTAATAAATTTATATTTCAATTTCTACATTTTTCAATTTAACTATAATTCTTTTTGAAATCAGAGTTTATAAAAAAAAACAGAACTGTAACTAGAAACTCTAGCAACCAAAGTCATCTAGTGGAGTTGGTTGGGGCTTTGGCTTGGGTTCCTAGAGACTCAAGTTCAAACCCACTAATGACATTATTTGTTCTTTGGTACCCTGTACCCTCAAAGCTCTTTGGGCTTGGGAAGCTTTTAGCGACCCAGGTTCGAATCTTTGGGGAGGGGGGTTTTACCGGTGGCTGCTCGCAGGCCGGGTTTCCCCCCGAACTGAGGCAAAGAGGTGGTGTCCTGACTCGCTCGCACCCGCAGACTTGAGACACTCTTAGAGACACTGAGTCATCGTGGTGGGTTGAGCATCAGGTTCGAATGAGAAATTGCTGATAAAAAAAACTATAAACTCTAGCAAATCAAGAAAAATGTGGTTACCAGAAAAAGACCTAAGTGGACAACTAAAAGTATCCCTTCAGTTGACTGCTCACTTTATCTTATAGAGTTAGTAATGGCAACATTAAGAAACCAGAAAAATGTCGTTACCCTCTAGAAACGATTAAAGGAAACAAGTAAACGGATAAAGGATGAAATGAAATTAGAAAGGCACAATCAACAAAACACATACTAGCAGTAAGTACGCCTAATTAATCAAAGAAGATTCATGCAAGTAATCACCTGATCAGATGAATAATGCAGCGATTTTAAGAGTCTTATGGCGTTGAACGCTTCTGTTTCACCAACCTCATTCTTAGCACAATGTGAGCATGTGCGTGATTCTGGTGATTGAGAGGTTCGGTGGGATAGGCAAAGAGTGTGGGTGTGTGTCGGGAAAGCAAGTCGGTCCCCCAGCTAAACTGTACACCATCAGAACAACAAAAGAAAACATTTTGACAACGATGGTACTTACTGAAAATTATAATCATAGACATATCCATGTATAAGTAATTGTTTGAAAATAAACGAAATTTAATTCAATTAAATTGACATGACATAAACAATGACAGATAACCTGAATGAAAGAGCTTTTATACTAGTCAAAGATCCCAATAGCAAGCTAATGTGATGGGAAGCTCTATAAAAAAAAAAACTAGATTAATATCAAGATGTGTATCACATATTAAACTGATAAGAACATATACTACACTTGATCTTAGCCAAAAGGCCAAGAAAAGTATGCTTACCCTCTTCTTAGGCCATTGTTTATATAGGGAGTCCCTTTAATTTTGTGCTCTTCACTTAGCCAATTTATGGTAGTGAGACATTTTTCCTTCATCTTTTCAAGAGTTAATACTATAAATCAAAACCTAATATTACTAGGCTTTTCATATCATAAAGTGTGCACTAATGACTCTAATTAGTCCTTCTCTGAACGTACCTGACTGAATTCTTTTTGTAACAGTCATAATCAGATTCCTCACCCTGAAAATTGTTGTTTCAAACTCAAATATCTCACAGTTCCCACTAACAGACTCTTGTCAATAAACCGAATTCTTTAACACTACCCACCAAATTCTGTTTTCTAAATGTATCTGCTAGAATTCATGCAGTGTTGGCTTATAAAGATCTCAATTGGTCTTACACAAAATATACCTTAGCATACAAGTGAATTGTTCAGCACTCATAAGCTTTGCTAACAAAGCACAAAAAATTATATCATTTGTCATTATGGTGATCAATTTCAGGAAAAATATGACTGAATATACAGAAAAAAGCCAACAGAAGAACATCAAACCTAAATCCACTTGCTAGAATTGGAAAGAGCATTCACAGTCAGGATTTACTAAAAGTATTCAGATTACAAAACTCTACTATAGTTCTCTATTTTCCAAAAACAGTATTCCAATTCTATGGTTTACAACTAAAAACAAAAGCATTAACTTCAAAACTGTATTTACTTAAAGTAATCAGATTACAAAACTCTACTATAGTTCTCTATTTTCCAAAAACAGTATTCCAATTCTTTGGTTTACAACTAAAAACAAAAGCATTAACTATAATTAATAAAACACAGTACACAAGACTATTTACTAAAAAGATAAACTATTTATTGGAGGGGTGCGCCAAGCCAAGGTGATAGTGCAACACCAAGACGACACTCAAAGACCCCAATAGCAAGCTATTGTGATGGATCTTTCCCTATAAAAAAAAATATTAATATCGAGTGAGCCGATGACCCACATATCAGATATTAAACTGATAAGAACAGATACTACACTTGATCTTAGCCAAAAGGCCGAGAAAGGTATGATTATTCTCTTCTTGGGCCGTTGTTTATATAGGAAGTCCTTTATATTTGCGTTCTTCACTCAACCAATGTGGGATAGTGAGAGACATGTTTCCCTTTGGTTTCCATCTCTGAAAACTTAATACCATAAAGCAAAGCCTGGATCCTAATAATACAGGTCATCAAGTGTGCATTAACTAATGACTTGAATTGATCTTTTTTTCCTAAATGTGCATATTATAACAAACATAATCAGTAACCCCACCCTGAAATTGTTGTTTCAAACTCAAATAGCTCAAAGTTGCTCACTCACACACACTTGTCAATAAACTGAATTTTTTATCTCTAACCCTGGTAACTATTGTGTTGGCTTACATAACCTATCATAAGCTTGCACCATACATATCAAAGACAAAGTGAAAAGAGTGAATACAGAACCCACTTCCTTAGCTTGTATCAATATACAGCAGTAAGTAGAACTTCACTCGGTGACTGGGGCATGATAAATTATGGCATTACCATTTTGTTGTTATAAACTGGTTTCAATTTGAGTAAATAGTTTACGTTAGAGGGCAAGCAAGCAAAATTATATATTACACACATCAATTGGGGGGAGAATTTGCATAATCATAACAGGAAAGTCCAACTATAACACCATGATTTTCATAATGAGTAACTTCACTAGTAATTACTTCATAATAGATTAAAGAGTAAGCCTTTTGGCTGCAAGATATTATAAATTTAAAATCCTAAACAATTCAAGGATGACGATGATGATAACTAAACTTTTAATCAAAGTAATAGATTCAGCACATAAATGAACCCTTCGTAAATCTGTTGCTCTCTATTACTGGATTGATCATTCAATTCTACTGAGTTATGAATCGCAACATTAGATTCCATTTAGCGAGAAACAGATTTGTTACAATTTCCCCAATTAAGAAACGAGAAAAGTGCCGGATATTTAGGTTCCATAATTCTAGAAGCGATTAAAGGAAAAAGTAAATGGAATAAGGATTAGATGAAATTAGAACGTGTGATGAATAAATCACATATCAGCACCAAGAACACCTGCTTACTAAGAGTGATCAATACAGCTATCAGGACGATCAGTCGATCACGAAACTAGGTTACAAAATGTGCAAAACTGCAAATGCGTGTAAGTTCGAATGTATGTATCACCTGAGACGCGACTTCGGTTTCGTAGACCTGCTTCTTAGCACAGTTGGACCAAATGTTGTCCGGAAGGGATCAAATTGTGAAAGATCTTGTTTTAAAATTTTAGATTGTTGTTTTTTAACGTTTTAAATTTTATATAGGGATGGCAATGGGCCGGGTATGGGACGGGTATTAGTAATCTCAGTCCTATACCCGAAATAAAAAACGTGTCCCATACCTGGCCCATTACACGTCGGGTATCTATCCGGTAATTACCCGTCGCTATCGGGTAATTACCCGTCAGGTATCGGGTAAACCCGCGGGTATCGGGTATACCCATTACTTTATTAGAAAATATCTGTTCAAATTTCGAAGTACATAACTATAAATATATAAATTTTATGCTTTTTGATAACACGGTTAACACATAACACATAACACAATTAATTCTTAAATAATTAAAAAAAAACGCATAATTTCCAATTTATAGAAGAACAATCCGTAGCATACTTAAAACAAAAACCCATAAATTCTTAAATAATTAACCCTTAAGCTTCAACAAATGAATAACTCCATTGAATTGTGTCTTCATTTAACATTGTCAAAACACTTCTTTGAATGTCGCAAAAGACCACTTGTACCATACTGCCTTCCATACATGTAAACAGATCTACACTTCTTGCACTTTAATATCTTCTTTCCATTTATTAAATTATCCTCGAGAACATCAAAGAACTGCCACACCAAAGCTGTTAAATTTCTTCCTCTATTTGCCCTAACAAGATTTTCACCAGCTTGATCCATCTACAAAACCAATTGACAAGATGAGTATAATTGAGGGCCAAAGACCAATATTTAATCTATTAATGCAGTTTGAGTTGTCACAAGAAATACATAATTCTTGATTTTCTTTTACACAAATTTTAGTGTCTGATATCCACGGCAAACAGCGCCACCACCACTGCAAACAGCGCCTTCCGCCACCTGTCAACGAACCACCCTGCGCCATCCTCCAAACACCCATCTGTCTTCGATATCCACGGCCACAACAATCTCTTCTGTTCATTTTTCTGTTCATTATTCAAGCAATTCTAGTCCAAATTAAACGCACCCCCTGTTCCATACCCCACCCACCGGCGCCTCTCAATCCTCCACCCCCCGCCACCATACGCACCACCGTCCTATTCCCTCTGCCGCCTAACCCTTCTCTTGCCTCCTTGCACCCCTCTGTTGCCCCGCCTTCTCAGATCCACCTTCGCCGGATTTCTGGGTGGTCCGCCGGACGCCGTACCATTTGTCTTGGTGCGCCGGTTTTCAAAGTGGTCCGCCGGGAGCTTTTCTAACGGGCCGCCGTACCAACGGCTCCCGGTGGTACGCGGGTCTCCCTCTTGGTCCGCCGGCAGCTCTCCTGTTGGTACGCCGGTTTTCTTTTGGCACCTCTCCGTTGTTTTCATGTGAAAGTAAATTCACAAGTAATTTGCAAAACAAAAATATATTATATATATAAAAAAGAAAGGGATTCATTTGGTGCGCCGTTTTTCATCCCATGACTAGTTCATGGGCCTTTAACTTGAGGATGTAGTTTCATTGAGGGTTGGCCCTCGGTGATAGCCAACTCTTTGTTGGTCTATCGTGGTGTTGTTTTTAGGCACTTTTGGGTTGGTTTCGCGCTTCATCTCGAACCGCGATTTCTATTTCCTTTTCCTTTCTTTTGTTCTGTTATGGCTGGCCTCCTTTTGCCGCCAGGTAGCTCATGGCCGTGTCCCTTCCGGAATTTTCACTGTTGTACTGATGGGGAAATTGGTGCTAAAGGGCTCTCGAGGCTTATCTCGCATATCAAAAGTTTACACCTGTTTAGCGATGATCGTCGTAATGTGTTGCGGGGGGTTATTTCTTCGGACCCTGGCGTGTTCATGGCGATGGAGAACACCTTAAGGACTTTTGGATATTGGATGTGTGGGAAGTGCATGAAAATCCATGCTCTGAGCCGTGGCTGCCATCACCCTGATGGTGTCACTAAGTTTTCGTTGGCTGAGCCCGGCATAGTGAGCCACATTATGGGAATCCCGAAACCTGCCAATGTTGTCGATGTGGCCATCACCAATAACTCGTTTGTTTTGGATGGGGAGCTCCTAGACAGGGTGTTCAAAGTGCGTGTCACGACTGTCAAAAGCATTCCCCCTAGTTGCAGGTTGGCGTTCTCTCATGCTTTAAAGTCTGCTCTCCTCAGGGTGGTAGCTCAACCCGGGTCTGTGGACGCCTGGGTGAGGTTGCTGCTACTCCCTCGTTGTACGTTACGGGTTTTCAGACCTCAAAGCCGACAAGAATGTAGGTCCGGGAATAGAAAAGCCTTGCAATGCCAACTTATAATGACCTCCTTAGCCACCTGGGGGACAGAGGATGGTATTAAATCTCTTGTTAAAAGCATTTTCGACTGCTCTATGGAGGGGGGCGGTGGTCAGCAGCGTGGTGGTTCTGATAAAGACACATCTGCTAGCACGAACATCAAGCAGTGTCTTCGGAAGATTGCGGATGGCCACTTCACTGCGGCGGTGAAAGTGCTTTGTTCGTCCGGTGTTGCGCCTTATAATGGAGATACCACGCTCGCCCTTGAGGCCAAGCATCCCCACATGCCGCCTCCATCCTTGCCGACCGTTGCCTATTCAGAGCCCCCCATGGTGACGAATGTTGATTGTGTTATGGGGTGCATTAAATCGTTTCCTAAAGGGACATCGTGTGGGAGGGATGGCCTGAGGGCGCAACACATTCTTGATGCCCTGTGTGGGGAGGGCTCCGCCATTGCCAACGACCTTCTCGAGGCCATTACTTCGGTGGTTAATTTGTGGCTTGGGGGGAGATGCCCGGGTTGCCTGGCAGAGTTTGTTGCTTCTGCTCCCCTTACACCGCTTTTAAAACCTGATAATGGGATCCGCCCAATTGCGGTTGGTACTATTTGGAGACGTCTGGTTTCCAAGGTTGCTATGAAAGGGGTTGGTAAGGTTATGGCGCAGTACCTCTTTGATTTTCAATTCGGGGTTGGTGTGTCGGGAGGGGCGGAGGCCATTTTGCACAGTGTTAACCGTGTTTTAGGAGATCGTCACGGGGATGGGTCCCTGGCCATGCTTACCGTTGATTTTTCTAATGCCTTTAACCTGGTTGACAGATCATCTTTGCTTCATGAGGTCAGGGTGAGGTGCCCTTCTATTTCGCCCTGGGTTGAGTTTTTATATGGGCAACCTGCTAGACTGTATCTCGGGGATAATCATATCTGGTCCGCTACGGGGGTTCAACAAGGTGATCCTTTGGGGCCTCTCCTCTTCGCACTTGTTTTGCACCCCCTGGTTCACCAGATCAGGGACAATTGCAAACTTCTCCTTCATGCTTGGTACCTCGATGATGGTACTGTTATTGGGGATGTTGGGGAGGTTGCCAAAGTACTGGATATCATCAAAGATAGGGGGCCTTCCTTGGGGCTTGTGCTCAACATTGGAAAGACTGAGCTCTTTTGGCCTTCTTGTGACGGTAGGAAACCTCGCGCGGGTCTCTTCCCAGAGAACATTGGCCGGCCTGGCCTAGGGGTGAAACTCTTAGGGGGAGCGGTTAGTCGGAATGCTGATTTCATCCAAAGGTTGGCTACGAAAAGAGTTTCCAACGCTGTTGATCTGATCCGCCTCCTCCCCAAGCTGGGGGATCCGCAGAGTGAACTTCTTCTGTTGCGCTCGTGTATGGGTATAGCCAAACTTTTCTTTGGGTTAAGGACATGTCCCCCTTTACACATGTTAGGGGTTGCCTCCTTTTTTGATAAAGAACTGCGCTCGGCTATCGAGAATTTGGTGGTTTGTGGGGGGGCCTTCTTTGGGGATCTCCAATGGCGGCTTGCCTCATTACCCATCAGGTGTGGGGGGCTTGGATTATATTCTGCGGTGGAGGCTTCCTCGTTTGCCTTTGTGGCATCAAGGGCGCAATCTTGGGTGCTTCAAGATCATATTTTGAGGGAAAGTGGGATATATGGCATGGACGCGGAGTATGCGGGCGCGTTGGACCGTCTTCGGGATGTCACTCCAGACTTTGACTTAAGCGGGTTCACTGACAAGGACACCGCCCCCCCTAAAGCCCAAAAAGTTTTGGCGAGTGCCCTTTTTGGTAAAATCATGCAAGAGATGGAAGTGAAGTTTGACATGACCGTAAGACAAAAAGCCGTGTTCGGATGTTTACAAGCGCCACATGCCCAAGATTTTCTCCGG
Source organism: Deinandra increscens subsp. villosa (assembly GCA_039602395.1). NCBI lineage: Eukaryota > Viridiplantae > Streptophyta > Magnoliopsida > Asterales > Asteraceae > Deinandra > Deinandra increscens. The sequence goes on along the minus strand of JBCNJP010009758.1, from coordinate 5,313 downwards.
GTTATCCCTATCGATGGGTTAGGCCAGCACATGTCCCCGGTGGAATATCGTGCCATTCTTAAATACCGCCTCATGATTCCCATTTTCCCGTCAGACGAGAGGTGCCCCGTTTGTCGTAAGGCTTGTTTGGATTCGTTTGGGGAACATGCTGTCCATTGCAAAGAACTCCCGGGGTTTAAATATCGACATGATTTGGTTAGGGATGTTCTATTTGACATATTTAAGCGCGCGGGGATTTCGGTGAAGAAGGAAGCTCCGGTCAACTTCCTAACGGACCCGTCTGATGGGCGATCGACTCTTAGACCGGCAGACATCTTGGTCTTTGGGTGGATGGGGGGGAAACATGCTTGCCTGGATCTCACTGGGGTCTCCCCTCTGGTAGGATTGGGGCCTGGGGAGTTCAAAGTGGGGCAGGCGGCTTCTAAGGCTGCGATGGGAAAAGTAAACAAGCACGAGAAAGCATGCATTGAAAATCAACACGTGTTTGTTCCTTTTGCCTTTGACACTTTTGGGGGCCTCGCCTCTGAGGCCGTGGAAACTCTAAGTAGAGTTCAACGGGTCATGCATGGTAATGTGGTGGCCTCTGGAGCTAGGGATATTGTTTTTACGAGGCTTAGCTTTGCTATTCAGAAAGGTTTGGCGGCGCAGCTTGTTGCCCGCCTCCCTTGCCCACCGGGGTGATTGTCCACTTGTATTTGTCTTGTTGTTTATTAATGAGTAAATTACGGATTTAGTCCCTGTGGTTTACACGTGTCTGATTATCAACATTAGATTCCTCATAACATAAACTTTGGTAAACCTAGAGCACTAGAAGACCATTAGACCACCCACATCGGTGGGATTTAGCATGGTACGTACATATGTACGGCGTACGTACGCGTTGTGGCGTACGTACGACCCCACGTACGCACACATACGAGATTTAGTGGGCCCCAGCTTTTTCTTTTTCCTTTTTCTTCTTCTTTAACGGCTCTTTTTTTAAAAATTCAAAGATTTTTGTTTTATTTTAACAATTAATTAATTCAAATAAAATATAAATAAATTTGAAAAAAATCTGAAAAAATTTCTAAAATTCATAATTAAATAAAACATTAAATTTAATAATTTTTTAAAAAAAACGGCTAGTTTTTTTTTGTCTTATTATAACGGCTAGTTTTTTCAAAAAAGTCTATAAATACCACTTCATTTCTTCATTTCATTCACACATCAAACCTCTCATTTCTCTCTCAAATTTCTGCAAACCTCTCATTTCTCTCTCAAATTTCTGCAAACTCAAGCTTCCAAATGGATCACAACAACTCAAACTCAAACTCAACCCCAAACAGAAACTCAAACCGAAACCCACCATCATTCACGTTTATGTTTCCAGAATTTGATGGTACAAGCATGAGCCAATTTCTTAACCAATCTTCACCACCTTCACAAATGTATCCACCACCTTCACAAATGTATCCACCACCTTCACAAATGGATCCACAAACATACTTTCAGATGCAACAAATGTGGATGTTCCAACAACAACAAATGGCGGGGATGCAACATCAACAGCAACAACAACAATCCCAAACTCAACAACCCCCACAAGGAACTCAATCACAACCACAACAGTCCGAGGATGGCCCCTCACAGGGAAGGGTTAGGGGGAGAGGCAAAGGCAAAACTACTACCACTATGGCTTCTCGTATTAAATGGCCACATTCAGATGAAGTCTTGATGGCAGAGGCCATATATGAGTGTTCGGAGGACAGTGTTATTGCCAACAACCAAAATACTCATGATTTTTGGTTCAGAGTGCATCAACACTATTTGGGATCAAACCCCAAAGTGCCTAGAGATCAAAACAACCTGAAAGCTCATTGGCACATGGTCAAATCAAAGGTGGCCAGATTCAATGAATTATACTTGAGTGTGAAGAGTTCTTACTCAAGTGGGTGGTCTGATGACATGGTGTTGCTTGAAGCAAGGCAGCGCTTTAATGCTGATCAAGTTACAGTTTTTAAATATGAACATATTTGGAATAAAGTCAAAGACAAGTTGAAGTACAACAGTGCTGAAGCTTGTGGGGCCAACCAAGGCCCCAAAAGAAACAAATCCAACACAGGTGGATACACTAGTTCTCATTCATCTACAAACTTTGGTGAGAACGAGTTCAATTTCCATCTTGACGATGATAATGTTGGGGATATTCCAGAGGAGCAGCAGCCTCCTCGGAATGAGGAGGAGCCTCCTCATTCAACTGTTCCTAAACGCCCACTCGGTAGAGAAGCGGCCAAAGCAGCTGCCAAGGAAAAGAAAAATAAAGGTACTGCTGGTTCCTCAAGTACTGAGGAAAGTCGGAACCGCTTTTATTCAAACCTTACTTCAGTAGTCGAAAGCAGACAGAAATACCTGGATAGGTTGTTAGCTATTGAGGAGAACAAGATGAAACTTAAGTACTACAAGCTGGCTAACATGGATATCTCTCACTTGAGTAAAAAAAAACAGGAAGCTCATAACCAAACTTGTGCCCGGCTAAAGGTGCAACTGAACATCGAAGATGAGTCTGAGGAGGAAGAAGAAGATGATGAGGCTTAAGGTTTCCATGTTTAATTTCATGTTTTCAATAAGTTAAACTTTTAGGATTTGTTGTGTTGTTTAAATTTGGTTTGTTTTAATAAAAGTAATGTAGGATTTCCATGTTTAATTTTTTTTTTATTAAATATAAAAAATTTTAAATTTTAAATAAAATAGCCGTTAACATTTAATAATAATTTAATATTAAATTATTATTTTTAATAAAAATATAGCCGTTATAAATAAATAAAGATTAAATAAAATGGTGATGTGGAAATAAAAGGTGGTATGTGGGGAAGTACTTGATGTGGAAAAAAAGTGGGTTTTGTGGTATGTGGGAAGTACATGACGTGGCATGCTGACTGGACCAAAAAGGTGGTATTTAGTGGTATTTAGTGGTTTATTGATGTGGGTGGTCTTAGAAATGGTTTACATATCTGGCTTACAAATATAAAAGTCAAAAAGTAGGATTGCATTCTTGACCTGATGTGGAATCCTAAAAAAATATTCAGGGATGCACAATTCAAAAATTACGATTTCATGGATCCCCTGAGATGCAACATGGTTGTTGTTCTTCCATTCTCATTCCTTGATTTTCATCAATGGAGTTATAAAGTGAAACGTCACTATGTCCGTTTAAGGTTTCTTTTTTTTTTTAATGAAGAAGAATTAGATCGAAGGTGTGATTCTGAGATTGGGCATTCAAACGGTGATATATTTTGATAGCCTAAAAGACACTGGATCTGCAATTAGCTAACGAGGTTATTGAGGAATTAAGGTGTAGAGCTTCTGATGAAAGGCGCAGGGTGGAGAGGGAGCTGGAGGCGGCAAAAACGGTGGAGGTTGCGTCGGGGGTTAACATCGACCTAAGGGGATGTCCGGATCTAGTGAGGAATCAGATCGAGGAAGAGGAGTCAGCCGATTGGGATTAATGGACCTGCTGTCTATCAACATCCGTGGGGTGGGAGATTCCAACAAACGTTTGTGGATTTCCCAAATCAGGGCTAAGTGCAAGGCTCAATTTTTGTGTATTCAAGAAACGCAGATGGCCGATGGGAGATCGATCCGCTTTAATCAGTTGTGGGGGAAAGCTGGTTCAAGCAATGATTGGGCGGATGCGATTGGTCGGTCGGGCGGTATCGCGTGTTCGTGGAATCCCTCGATTTTTTCTGCGTCGGGTGTCGTCAAAGGGGAAGGATTCATGGTGGTGTCTGGGGTGTTGGTTGGGCTCTCTACTAGAATCAACGTCATAAACGTCTATTCGCCGCAGGACTTGAAGGAAAAGAGGGTTCTTTGGGAGAAAATAATCGAGATTAAGAGAAGTATGGAGGGGTTGTGGATTTGTGCAGGAGATTTCAATGAAGTCAGGGAGGAAGACGACCGTCTCCGTTCGAAGTTTAACCCTTGTGGGGCCGCAGCTTTCAACGCTTTTATTGAAAGAATTGGCTTTTCGGAGTATCCTATGGGAGGATTGCGATTCACGTACTCGCACGGGAACGGTAAATCATTTAGTAAAATTGACAGGGTTTTCGTTTGTTCTGCGTTTCAGGACAGGTGGCCTAACGCGTCGGTTACGGCGCTGCATCGGAGGTACTCTGATCATTCGCCGCTGTTTCTGAAGACGTCGGCGGCTGATTTTGGTCCTCCCCCTTTCCGATTTAGATCGGGGTGGTTGAACAGGGTCGGAATTGAGGAGGTTGTTATAGGGGCTTTAGACTCGGAAGATTGGGTGGGGGAACCGGATTTAATTCTCATGAGGAAACTTAAAGTGGTGAAATCAGCGGTGAAGGCTTGGTCAAAAAATTTTATGGACGAGGCTGGGGAAGAAAAAAACAATCTGATTAGAGACTGCAATCTTTTTTATGAGAAGGGGGAGCTTGTCTTGCTTTCTGATGAGGAAGTATTGGTTTGGGCAGAAAAAAAAGCGAGGCTTAAAATTTTGGAAGGGGAAGATTTGGAGGATATGAAAATAAGAGCTAGTAATAAATGGTGCTTGGAAGGGGATGATAATACTAAGTTTTTCCATGGAGTGGTTAATCAAAGGATGGCGAGGGGCAGAATCAATGGTCTAATTTTGGAAGACAGGTGGGTGGAGGATCCAGTTAAACTCAAAAAAGGTGCATGGAATTATTTTAAAAGGCAGTTCTCTAGGAGGGTTGGGCCGAGGCCTGACATGAGCTGTTCAGGGATTAAAGGTTTGCCGTTAAGTGATCAGGAAGCATAGGTGGCTCCGTTTTCGATGGTCGAGATTAAAGAGGCCGTTTGGATGTGTGGCGGTGACAAGACCCCGGGGCCAGACGGGTTTCCTTTCTGTTTTTTTAAGAGGTTCCGGGACTGGTTCAAAGAGGATTTTTTCGAAATTATGAAGAAGTTTTTCGAGGACGGGTCCATCGGAAAGGGGTGCGGGTCGTCTTTCTTGCACCTGATTCCTAAGAAGAGGGACCCTTTAGTCCTAAACGACTATAGGCCTATCTCTCTTGTCGGGTGTATCTCAAAGGTCATATCGAAGGTCTTGGCTAACCGGATTAAGCTCGTCATTGGGAGTGTGATTTCGGATAACCAAATGGCCTTCGTCGCTTAAGGAACATTATTGATGGCCCCCTTATCATTAACGAGTTGTACTCTTGGAGTAAAAGGAAGAAGGTTGAAATGATGTTATTTAAAATCGATTTTGAAAAGGCGTATGATTCGGTCGAATGGGAGTTTCTCCTTTCTGTTTTGCGGCAAATGTGTCACACCCCCAATTTCCACTAACGGAGT
>JBCNJP010009757.1:0-27016 GCA_039602395.1 Deinandra increscens subsp. villosa | reverse complement strand
ATCATATACACACATTATTGGGACCCATTGGTCCCAACTGACCCTCATTGCCCTTAAACACACATTATTGGGCCATCATTGGTCCTAAACACAACTTATTGGTTATATAAGACACACCTTACTAGGACTTATTGGTCCCAACCGACCCTCATTGCCCTACTAAACACTCCTTATAGTGCCATCATTGCTCCTAAACACAACTTATTGGTTATATACAAACCTTAGTGGGACTCATTAGTCCCAACTAAACACATATTATTGGGCCATCATTGGTCCTAAACACAACTTATTGGTTATATACACACCTTACTAGGACTTATTGGTTCTAACCGACCCTCATTGCCCTACTAAACACACCTTATTCGGCCATCATTGGTCCTAAACATAATGTATTGGTTATATACACACCTTAGTGGGACTCATTAGTCCCAACTAAACACACCATATTGGGCCATAATTGGTCGTAAACACAACTTATTGGTTATATAAACACCTTATTAGGACTCATTGGTGCCAACTAACCCTCATTGTCCCTAAACCCACTTTATTTTGCCATCATTGGTCCTAAACACAACGTATTGGTTATATGCACACATTAGTGGGACTCATTGGTCCCAACTAAACACACCTTGTTGGGCTATAATTGGTCGTAAACACAACTTATTGGTTATATACACACTTTATTGGGAGTCATTGGTCCCAACCGACCCTCATTGCCCTACTAAACACTCCTTATAGGGCCATCATTGGTCCTAAACACAACTTAGTGGTTATATACAAACCTTAGTGGGACTCATTAGTCCCAACTAAACACACATTATTGGGCCATCATTGGTCCTAAACACAACTTATTGGTTATATACACACCTTACTAGGACTTATTGGTTCTAACCGACCCTCATTGCCCTACTAAACACACCTTATTGGGCCATCATTGGTCCTAAACATAATTTATTGGTTATATACACACCTTAGTGGGACTCATTAGTCCCAACTAAACACACCATATTGGGCCATAATTGGTCGTAAACACAACTTATTGGTTATATAAACACCTTATTAGGACTCATTGGTGCCAACTAACCATCATTGTCCCTAAACCCACTTTATTGTGCCATCATTGGTCCTAAACACAACGTATTGGTTATATGCACACATTAGTGGGACTCATTGGTCCCAACTAAACACACCTTATTGGGCCATAATTGGTCGTAAACACAACTTATTGGTTATATACACACTTTATTGGGACTCATTGGTCCCAACGGACCCTCATTGCCCTTAAACACACATTATTGGGCCATCATTGGTCCTAAACACAACTTATTGGTTATATAAGACACACCTTACTAGGACTTATTGGTCCAAACCGACACTCATTGCCCTACTAAACACTCCTTATAGGGCCATCATTGGTCCTAAACATAACTTATTGGTTATATACAAACCTTAGTGGGACTCATTAGTCCCAACTAAACACACATTATTGGGCCATCATTGGTCCTAAACACAACTTATTGGTTATATACACACCTTACTAGGACTTATTGGTTTAACCGACCCTCATTGCCCTACTAAACACACCTTATTGGGCCATCATTGGTCCTAAACATAATTTATTGGTTATATACACAGCCTAGTGGGACTCATTAGTCCCAACTAAACACACCATATTGGGCCATAATTGGTCATAAACACAACTTATTGGTTATATAAACACCTTATTAGGACTCATTGGTGCCAACTAACCCTCATTGTCCCTAAACCCACTTTATTGTGCCATCATTGGTCCTAAGCACAACGTATTGGTTATATGCACACATTAGTGGGACTCATTGGTACCAACTAAACACACCTTATTGGGCCATAATTGGTCGTAAAAACAACTTATTGGTTATATACACACATTATTGGGACTCATTAGTCCCAACTGACCCTCATTGCCCTTAAACACACATTATTGGGCCATCATTGGTCCTAAACACAACTTATTGGTTATATAAGACACACCTTACTAGGACTTATTGGTCCCAACCGACCCTCATTGCCCTACTAAACACTCCTTATAGGGCCATCATTGGTCCTAAACATAACTTATTGGTTATATACAAACCTTAGTGGGACTCATTAGTCCCAACTAAACACACATTATTGGGCCATCATTGGTCCTAAACACAACTTATTGGTTATATACACACCTTACTAGGATTTATTGGTTTAACCGACCCTCATTGCCCTACTAAACACACCTTATTGGGCCATCATTAGTCCTAAACATAATTTATTGGTTATATACACACCCTAGTGGGACTCATTAGTCCCAACTAAACACACCATATTGGGCCATAATTGGTCATAAACACAACTTATTGGTTATATAAACACCTTATTAGGACTCATTGGTGCCAACTAACCCTCATTGTCCCTAAACCCACTTTATTGTGCCATCATTGGTCCTAAGCACACATTAGTGGGACTCATTGGTACCAACTAAACTCACCTTATTGGGCCATAATTGGTCGTAAAAACAACTTATTGGTTATATACACACATTATTGGGACTCATTGGTCCCAACTGACCCTCATTGCCCTTAAACACACATTATTGGGCCATCATTGGTCCTAAACACAACTTATTGGTTATATAAGACACACCTTACTAGGACTTATTGGTCCCAACCGACCCTCATTGCCCTACTAAACACTCCTTATAGTGCCATCATTGGTCCTAAACACAACTTATTGGTTATATACAAACCTTAGTGGGACTCATTAGTCCCAACTAAACACACATTATTGGGCCATCATTGGTCCTAAACACAACTTATTGGTTATATACACACCTTACTAGCACTTATTGGTTCTAACCGACCCTCATTGCCCTACTAAACACACCTTATTGGGCCATCATTTGTCCTAAACATAATTTATTGGTTATATACACACCTTAGTGGGACTCATTAGTCCCAACTAAACACACCATATTGGGCCATAATTGGTCGTAAACACAACTTATTGGTTATATAAACACCTTATTAGGACTCATTGGTGCCAACTAACCCTCATTGTCCCTAAACCCACTTTATTCTGCCATCATTGGTCCTAAACACAACGTATTGGTTATATGCACACATTAGTGGGACTCATTGGTCCCAACTAAACACACCTTATTGGGCCATAATTGGTCGTAAACACAACTTATTGGTTATATACACACTTTATTGGGACTCATTGGTCCCAACTGACCTTCATTGCCCTTAAACACACCTTATTGGGCCATCATTGGTCCTAAACACAACTTATTGGTTATATAAGACACACCTTACTAGGACTTATTGGTCCCAACCGACCCTCATTGCCCTACTAAACACTCCTTATAGGGCCATCATTGGTCCTAAACATAACTTATTGGTTATATACAAACCTTAGTGGGACTCATTAGTCCCAACTAAACACACCATATTGGGCCATAATTGGTCATAAACACAACTTATTGGTTATATAAACACCTTATTAGGACTCATTGGTGCCAACTAACCCTCATTGTCCCTAAACCCACTTTATTGTGCCATCATTGGTCCTAAGCACAACGTATTGGTTATATGCACACATTAGTGGGACTCATTGGTACCAACTAAACACACCTTATTGGGCCATAATTGGTCGTAAAAACAACTTATTGGTTATATACACACATTATTAGGACTCATTGGTCCCAACTGACCCTCATTGCCCTTAAACACACATTATTGGGCCATCATTGGTCCTAAACACAACTTATTGGTTATATAAGACACACCTTACTAGGACTTATTGGTCCCAACCGACCCTCATTGCCCTACTAAACACTCCTTATAGGGCCATCATTGGTCCTAAACATAACTTATTGGTTATATACAAACCTTAGTGGGACTCATTAGTCCCAACTAAACACACATTATTGGGCCATCATTGGTCCTAAACACAACTTATTGGTTATATACACACCTTACTAGGATTTATTGGTTTAACCGACCCTCATTGCCCTACTAAACACACCTTATTGGGCCATCATTGGTCCTAAACATAATTTATTGGTTATATACACACCCTAGTGGGACTCATTAGTCCCAACTAAACACACCATATTGGGCCATAATTGGTCATAAACACAACTTATTGGTTATATAAACACCTTATTAGGACTCATTGGTGCCAACTAACCCTCATTGTCCCTAAACCCACTTTATTGTGCCATCATTGGTCCTAAGCACACATTAGTGGGACTCATTGGTACCAACTAAACACACCTTATTGGGCCATAATTGGTCGTAAAAACAACTTATTGGTTATATACACACATTATTGGGACTCATTGGTCCCAACTGACCCTCATTGCCCTTAAACACACATTATTGGGCCATCATTGGTCCTAAACACAACTTATTGGTTATATAAGACACACCTTACTAGGACTTATTGGTCCCAACCGACCCTCGTTGCCCTACTAAACACTCCTTATAGGGCCATCATTGGTCCTAAACACAACTTATTGGTTATATACAAACCTTAGTGGGACTCATTATTCCCAAACTAAACACACATTATTGGGCCATCATTGGTCCTAAACACAACTTATTGGTTATATACACACCTTACTAGCACTTATTGGTTCTAACCGACCCTCATTGCCCTACTAAACACACCTTATTGGGCCATCATTGGTCCTAAACATAATTTATTGGTTATATACACACCTTAGTGGGACTCATTAGTCCCAACTAAACACACCATATTGGGCCATAATTGGTCGTAAACACAACTTATTGGTTATATAAACACCTTATTAGGACTCATTGGTGCCAACTGACCCTCATTGTCCCTAAACCCACTTTATTGTGCCATCATTGGTCCTAAACACAACGTATTGGTTACATGCACACATTAGTGGGACTCATTGGTCCCAACTACACACACCTTATTGGGCCATAATTGGTCGTAAACATAACTTATTGGTTATATAGACACTTTATTGGGACTCATTGGTCCCAACGGACCCTCATTGCCCTTAAACACACATTATTGGGCCATCATTGGTCCTAAACACAACTTATTGGTTATATACACACCTTACTAGGACTTATTGGTTCTAACCGACCCTCATTGCCCTACTAAACATACCTTATTGGGCCATCATTGGTCCTAAACATAATTTATTGGTTATATACACACCTTAGTGGGACTCATTAGTCCCAACTAAACACACCATATTGGGCCATAATTGGTCGTAAACACAACTTATTGGTTATATATACACCTTATTAGGACTCATTGGTGCCAACTAACCCTCATTGTCCGTAAACCCACTTTATTGTGCCATCATTGGTCCTAAACACAACGTATTGGTTATATGCACACATTAGTGGGACTCATTGGTCCCAACTAAACACACCTTATTGGGCCATAATTGGTCGTAAACACAACTTATTGGTTATATACACACTTTATTGGGACTCATTGGTCCCAACGGACCCTCATTGCCCTTAAACACACATTATTGGGCCATCATTGGTCCTAAACACAACTTATTGGTTATATACACACCTTACTAGGACTTATTGGTTCTAACCGACCCTCATTGCCCTACTAAACACACCTTATTGGGCCATCATTGGTCCTAAACATAATTTATTGGTTATATACACACCTTAGTGGGACTCATTAGTCCCAACTAAACACACCATATTGGTCCATAATTGGTCGTAAACACAACTTATTGGTTATATAAACACCTTATTAGGACTCATTGGTGCCAACTAACCCTCATTGTCCCTAAACCCACTTTATTGTGCCATCATTGGTCCTAAACACAACGTATTGGTTATATGCACACATTAGTGGGACTCATTGGTCCCAACTAAACACACCTTATTGGGCCATAATTGGTCGTAAACACAACTTATTGGTTATATACACACTTTATTGGGAGTCATTGGTCCCAACCGACCCTCATTACCCTACTAAACACTCCTTATAGGGCCATCATTGGTCCTAAACACAACTTATTGGTTATATACAAACCTTAGTGGGACTCATTACTCCCAACTAAACACACATTATTGGGCCATCATTGGTCCTAAACACAACTTATTGGTTATATACACACCATACTAGGACTTATTGGTTCTAACTGACCCTCATTGCCTTACGAAACACACCTTATTGGGCCATCATTGGTCCTAAACATAATTTATTTATTATATACACACCTTAGTGGGACTCATTAGTCCCAACTAAACACACCATATTGGGCCATAATTGGTCGTAAACACAACTTATTGGTCATATAAACACCTTATTAAGAATCATTGGTGCCAACTAACCCTCATTGTCCCTAAACCCACTTTATTGTGCCATCATTGGTCCTAAACACAACGTATTGGTTATATGCACACATTAGTGGGACTCATTGGTCCCAACTAAACACACCTTATTGGGCCATAATTGGTCGTAAACACAATTTATTGGTTATATACACACCTTATTGGGACTCATTGGTCCCAACGGACCCTCATTGCCCTTAAACACACATTATTGGGCCATCATTGGTCCTTAACACAACTTATTGGTTATATAAGACACACCTTACTAGGACTTATTGGTCCCAACCGACCCTCATTGCCCTACTAAACACTCCTTATAGGGCCATCATTGGTCCTAAACACAACTTATTGGTTATATACACACTTTATTGGGAGTCATTGGTCCCAACCGACCCTCATTGCCCTACTAAACACTCCTTATAGGGCCATCATTGGTCCTAAACACAACTTATTGGTTATATACAAACCTTAGTGGGACTCATTACTCCCAACTAAACACACATTATTGGGCCATCATTGGTCCTAAACACAACTTATTGGTTATATACACACCTCACTAGGACTTATTGGTTCTAACCGACCCTCATTGCCCTACTAAACACACCTTATTGGGCCATCATTGGTCCTAAACATAATTTATTGGTTATATACACACCTTAGTGGGACTCATTAGTCCCAACTAAACACACCATATTGGGCCATAATTGGTCGTAAACACAACTTATTGGTTATATAAACACCTTATTAGGACTCATTGGTGCCAACTAACCCTCATTGTCCCTAAACCCACTTTATTGTGCCATCATTGGTCCTAAACACAACGTATTGGTTATATGCACACATTAGTGGGACTCATTGGTCCCAACTAAACACACCTTATTGGGCCATAATTGGTCGTAAACACAACTTATTGGTTATATACACACTTTATTGGGACTCATTGGTCCCAACGGACCCTCATTGCCCTTAAACACACATTATTGGGCCATCATTGGTCCTAAACACAACTTATTGGTTATATACACACCTTACTAGGACTTATTGGTTCTAACCGACCCTCATTGCCCTACTAAACACACCTTATTGGGCCATCATTGGTCCTAAACATAATTTATTGGTTATATACACACCTTAGTGGGACTCATTAGTCCCAACTAAACACACCATATTGGTCCATAATTGGTCGTAAACACAACTTATTGGTTATATAAACACCTTATTAGGACTCATTGGTGCCAACTAACCCTCATTGTCCCTAAACCCACTTTATTGTGCCATCATTGGTCCTAAACACAACGTATTGGTTATATGCACACATTAGTGGGACTCATTGGTCCCAACTAAACACACCTTATTGGGCCATAATTGGTCGTAAACACAACTTATTGGTTATATACACACTTTATTGGGAGTCATTGGTCCCAACCGACCCTCATTACCCTACTAAACACTCCTTATAGGGCCATCATTGGTCCTAAACACAACTTATTGGTTATATACAAACCTTAGTGGGACTCATTACTCCCAACTAAACACACATTATTGGGCCATCATTGGTCCTAAACACAACTTATTGGTTATATACACACCATACTAGGACTTATTGGTTCTAACTGACCCTCATTGCCTTACGAAACACACCTTATTGGGCCATCATTGGTCCTAAACATAATTTATTTATTATATACACACCTTAGTGGGACTCATTAGTCCCAACTAAACACACCATATTGGGCCATAATTGGTCGTAAACACAACTTATTGGTCATATAAACACCTTATTAAGAATCATTGGTGCCAACTAACCCTCATTGTCCCTAAACCCACTTTATTGTGCCATCATTGGTCCTAAACACAACGTATTGGTTATATGCACACATTAGTGGGACTCATTGGTCCCAACTAAACACACCTTATTGGGCCATAATTGGTCGTAAACACAATTTATTGGTTATATACACACCTTATTGGGACTCATTGGTCCCAACGGACCCTCATTGCCCTTAAACACACATTATTGGGCCATCATTGGTCCTTAACACAACTTATTGGTTATATAAGACACACCTTACTAGGACTTATTGGTCCCAACCGACCCTCATTGCCCTACTAAACACTCCTTATAGGGCCATCATTGGTCCTAAACACAACTTATTGGTTATATACACACTTTATTGGGAGTCATTGGTCCCAACCGACCCTCATTGCCCTACTAAACACTCCTTATAGGGCCATCATTGGTCCTAAACACAACTTATTGGTTATATACAAACCTTAGTGGGACTCATTACTCCCAACTAAACACACATTATTGGGCCATCATTGGTCCTAAACACAACTTATTGGTTATATACACACCTTACTAGGACTTATTGGTTCTAACCGACCCTCATTGCCCTACTAAACACACCTTATTGGGCCATCATTGGTCCTAAACATAATTTATTGGTTATATACACACCTTAGTGGGACTCATTAGTCCCAACTAAACACACCATATTGGGCCATAATTGGTCGTAAACACAACTTATTGGTTATATAAACACCTTATTAGGACTCATTGGTGCCAACTAACCCTCATTGTCCCTAAACCCACTTTATTGTGCCATCATTGGTCCTAAACACAACGTATTGGTTATATGCACACATTAGTGGGACTCATTGGTCCCAACTAAACACACCTTATTGGGCCATAATTGGTCGTAAACACAACTTATTGGTTATATACACACTTTATTGGGAGTCATTGGTCCCAACCGACCCTCATTACCCTACTAAACACTCCTTATAGGGCCATCATTGGTCCTAAACACAACTTATTGGTTATATACAAACCTTAGTGGGACTCATTACTCCCAACTAAACACACATTATTGGGCCATCATTGGTCCTAAACACAACTTATTGGTTATATACACACCATACTAGGACTTATTGGTTCTAACTGACCCTCATTGCCTTACGAAACACACCTTATTGGGCCATCATTGGTCCTAAACATAATTTATTTATTATATACACACCTTAGTGGGACTCATTAGTCCCAACTAAACACACCATATTGGGCCATAATTGGTCGTAAACACAACTTATTGGTCATATAAACACCTTATTAAGAATCATTGGTGCCAACTAACCCTCATTGTCCCTAAACCCACTTTATTGTGCCATCATTGGTCCTAAACACAACGTATTGGTTATATGCACACATTAGTGGGACTCATTGGTCCCAACTAAACACACCTTATTGGGCCATAATTGGTCGTAAACACAATTTATTGGTTATATACACACCTTATTGGGACTCATTGGTCCCAACGGACCCTCATTGCCCTTAAACACACATTATTGGGCCATCATTGGTCCTTAACACAACTTATTGGTTATATAAGACACACCTTAGTAGGACTTATTGGTCCTAACCGACCCTCATTGCCCTACTAAACACTCCTTATAGGGCCATCATTGGTCCTAAACACAACTTATTGGTTATATACACACTTTATTGGGAGTCATTGGTCCCAACCGACCCTCATTGCCCTACTAAACACTCCTTATAGGGCCATCATTGGTCCTAAACACAACTTATTGGTTATATACAAACCTTAGTGGGACTCATTACTCCCAACTAAACACACATTATTGGGCCATCATTGGTCCTAAACACAACTTATTGGTTATATACACACCTTACTAGGACTTATTGGTTCTAACTGACCCTCATTGCCTTACGAAACACACCTTATTGGGCCATCATTGGTCCTAAACATAATTTATTTATTATATACACACCTTAGTGGGACTCATTAGTCCCAACTAAACACACCATATTGGGCCATAATTGGTCGTAAACACAACTTATTGGTTATATAAACACCTTATTAGGACTCATTGGTGCCAACTAACCCTCATTGTCCCTAAACCCACTTTATTGTGCCATCATTGGTCCTAAACACAACGTATTGGTTATATGCACACATTAGTGGGACTCATTGGTCCCAACTAAACACACCTTATTGGGCCATAATTGGTCGTAAACACAATTTATTGGTTATATACACACCTTATTGGGACTCATTGGTCCCAACGGACCCTCATTGCCCTTAAACACACATTATTGGGCCATCATTGGTCCTTAACACAACTTATTGGTTATATAAGACACACCTTAGTAGGACTTATTGGTCCTAACCGACCCTCATTGCCCTACTAAACACTCCTTATAGGGCCATCATTGGTCCTAAACACAACTTATTGGTTATATACACACTTTATTGGGAGTCATTGGTCCCAACCGACCCTCATTGCCCTACTAAACACTCCTTATAGGGCCATCATTGGTCCTAAACACAACTTATTGGTTATATACAAACCTTAGTGGGACTCATTACTCCCAACTAAACACACATTATTGGGCCATCATTGGTCCTAAACACAACTTATTGGTTATATACACACCTTACTAGGACTTATTGGTTCTAACTGACCCTCATTGCCTTACGAAACACACCTTATTGGGCCATCATTGGTCCTAAACATAATTTATTTATTATATACACACCTTAGTGGGACTCATTAGTCCCAACTAAACACACCATATTGGGCCATAATTGGTCGTAAACACAACTTATTGGTTATATAAACACCTTATTAGGACTCATTGGTGCCAACTAACCCTCATTGTCCCTAAACCCACTTTATTGTGCCATCATTGGTCCTAAACACAACGTATTGGTTATATGCACACATTAGTGGGACTCATTGGTCCCAACTAAACACACCTTATTGGGCCATAATTGGTCGTAAACACAACTTATTGGTTATATACACACTTTATTGGGACTCATTGGTCCCAACTGACCTTCATTGCCCTTAAACACACATTATTGGGCCATCATTGGTCCTAAACACAACTTATTGGTTATATAAGACACACCTTACTAGGACTTATTGGTCCCAACCGACCCTCATTGCCCTACTAAACACTCCTTATAGTGCCATCATTGGTCCTAAACACAACTTATTGGTTATATACAAACCTTAGTGAGACTCATTAGTCCCAACTAAACACACATTATTGGGCCATCCTTGGTCCTAAACACAACTTATTGGTTATATACACACCTTACTAGCACTTATTGGTTCTAACCGACCCTCATTGCCCTACTAAACACACCTTATTGGGCCATCATTTGTCCTAAACATAATTTATTGGTTATATACACACCTTAGTGGGACTCATTAGTCCCAACTAAACACACCATATTGGGCCATAATTGGTCGTAAACACAACTTATTGGTTATATAAACACCTTATTAGGACTCATTGGTGCCAACTAACCCTCATTGTCCCTAAACCCACTTTATTGTGCCATCATTGGTCCTAAACACAACGTATTGGTTATATGCACACATTAGTGGGACTCATTGGTCCCAACTAAACACACCTTATTGGGCCATAATTGGTCGTAAACACAACTTATTGGTTATATACACACTTTATTGGGACTCATTGGTCCCAACTGACCTTCATTGCCCTTAAACACACATTATTGGGCCATCATTGGTCCTAAACACACCTTATTGGTTATATAAGACACACCTTACTAGGACTTATTGGTCCCAACCGACCCTCATTGCCCTACTAAACACTCCTTATAGGGCCATCATTGGTCCTAAACACAACTTATTGGTTATATACAAACCTTAGTGGGACTCATTAGTCCCAAACTAAACACACATTATTGGGCCATCATTGGTCCTAAACACAACTTATTGGTTATATACACACCTTACTAGCACTTATTGGTTCTAACCGACCCTCATTGCCCTACTAAACACACCTTATTGGGCCATCATTGGTCCTAAACATAATTTATTGGTTATATACACACCTTAGTGGGACTCATTAGTCCCAACTAAACACACCATATTGGGCCATAATTGGTCGTAAACACAACTTATTGGTTATATAAACACCTTATTAGGACTCATTGGTGCCAACTAACCCTCATTGTCCCTAAACCCACTTTATTGTGCCATCATTGGTCCTAAACACAACGTATTGGTTATATGCACACATTAGTGGGACTCATTGGTCCCAACTAAACACACCTTATTGGGCCATAATTGGTCGTAAACACAACTTATTGGTTATATACACACTTTATTGGGAGTCATTGGTCCCAACCGACCCTCATTACCCTACTAAACACTCCTTATAGGGCCATCATTGGTCCTAAACACAACTTATTGGTTATATACAAACCTTAGTGGGACTCATTACTCCCAACTAAACACACATTATTGGGCCATCATTGGTCCTAAACACAACTTATTGGTTATATACACACCATACTAGGACTTATTGGTTCTAACTGACCCTCATTGCCTTACGAAACACACCTTATTGGGCCATCATTGGTCCTAAACATAATTTATTTATTATATACACACCTTAGTGGGACTCATTAGTCCCAACTAAACACACCATATTGGGCCATAATTGGTCGTAAACACAACTTATTGGTTATATAAACACCTTATTAGGACTCATTGGTGCCAACTAACCCTCATTGTCCCTAAACCCACTTTATTGTGCCATCATTGGTCCTAAACACAACGTATTGGTTATATGCACACATTAGTGGGACTCATTGGTCCCAACTAAACACACCTTATTGGGCCATAATTGGTCGTAAACACAATTTATTGGTTATATACACACCTTATTGGGACTCATTGGTCCCAACGGACCCTCATTGCCCTTAAACACACATTATTGGGCCATCATTGGTCCTTAACACAACTTATTGGTTATATAAGACACACCTTACTAGGACTTATTGGTCCCAACCGACCCTCATTGCCCTACTAAACACTCCTTATAGGGCCATCATTGGTCCTAAACACAACTTATTGGTTATATACACACTTTATTGGGAGTCATTGGTCCCAACCGACCCTCATTGCCCTACTAAACACTCCTTATAGGGCCATCATTGGTCCTAAACACAACTTATTGGTTATATACAAACCTTAGTGGGACTCATTACTCCCAACTAAACACACATTATTGGGCCATCATTGGTCCTAAACA
Organism: Deinandra increscens subsp. villosa; assembly: GCA_039602395.1. NCBI lineage: Eukaryota > Viridiplantae > Streptophyta > Magnoliopsida > Asterales > Asteraceae > Deinandra > Deinandra increscens. The sequence continues at coordinate 13,555 of JBCNJP010009757.1, read as the reverse complement.
CAACTTATTGGTTATATACACACCTTACTAGGACTTATTGGTTCTAACTGACCCTCATTGCCTTACGAAACACACCTTATTGGGCCATCATTGGTCCTAAACATAATTTATTTATTATATACACACCTTAGTGGGACTCATTAGTCCCAACTAAACACACCATATTGGGCCATAATTGGTCGTAAACACAACTTATTGGTTATATAAACACCTTATTAGGACTCATTGGTGCCAACTAACCCTCATTGTCCCTAAACCCACTTTATTGTGCCATCATTGGTCCTAAACACAACGTATTGGTTATATGCACACATTAGTGGGACTCATTGGTCCCAACTAAACACACCTTATTGGGCCATAATTGGTCGTAAACACAACTTATTGGTTATATACACACTTTATTGGGACTCATTGGTCCCAACTGACCTTCATTGCCCTTAAACACACATTATTGGGCCATCATTGGTCCTAAACACAACTTATTGGTTATATAAGACACACCTTACTAGGACTTATTGGTCCCAACCGACCCTCATTGCCCTACTAAACACTCCTTATAGTGCCATCATTGGTCCTAAACACAACTTATTGGTTATATACAAACCTTAGTGAGACTCATTAGTCCCAACTAAACACACATTATTGGGCCATCCTTGGTCCTAAACACAACTTATTGGTTATATACACACCTTACTAGCACTTATTGGTTCTAACCGACCCTCATTGCCCTACTAAACACACCTTATTGGGCCATCATTTGTCCTAAACATAATTTATTGGTTATATACACACCTTAGTGGGACTCATTAGTCCCAACTAAACACACCATATTGGGCCATAATTGGTCGTAAACACAACTTATTGGTTATATAAACACCTTATTAGGACTCATTGGTGCCAACTAACCCTCATTGTCCCTAAACCCACTTTATTGTGCCATCATTGGTCCTAAACACAACGTATTGGTTATATGCACACATTAGTGGGACTCATTGGTCCCAACTAAACACACCTTATTGGGCCATAATTGGTCGTAAACACAACTTATTGGTTATATACACACTTTATTGGGACTCATTGGTCCCAACTGACCTTCATTGCCCTTAAACACACATTATTGGGCCATCATTGGTCCTAAACACACCTTATTGGTTATATAAGACACACCTTACTAGGACTTATTGGTCCCAACCGACCCTCGTTGCCCTACTAAACACTCCTTATAGGGCCATCATTGGTCCTAAACACAACTTATTGGTTATATACAAACCTTAGTGGGACTCATTAGTCCCAAACTAAACACACATTATTGGGCCATCATTGGTCCTAAACACAACTTATTGGTTATATACACACCTTACTAGCACTTATTGGTTCTAACCGACCCTCATTGCCCTACTAAACACACCTTATTGGGCCATCATTGGTCCTAAACATAATTTATTGGTTATATACACACCTTAGTGGGACTCATTAGTCCCAACTAAACACACAATATTGGGCCATAATTGGTCGTAAACACAACTTATTGGTTATATAAACACCTTATTAGGACTCATTAGTGCCAACTGACCCTCATTGTCCCTAAACCCACTTTATTGTGCCATCATTGGTCCTAAACACAACGTATTGGTTACATGCACACATTAGTGGGACTCATTGGTCCCAACTAAACACACCGTATTGGGCCATAATTGGTCGTAAACACAACTTATTGGTTATATACACACTTTATTGGGACTCATTGGTCCCAACGGACCCTCATTGCCCTTAAACACACATTATTGGGCCATCATTGTTCCTAAACACAACTTATTGGTTATATACACACCTTACTAGGATTTATTGGTTCTAACCGACCCTCATTGCCCTACTAAACACACCTTATTGGGCCATCATTGGTCCTAAACATAATTTATTGGTTATATACACACCTTAGTGGGACTCATTAGTCCCAACTAAACACACCATATTGGGCCATAATTGGTCGTAAACACAACTTATTGGTTATATAAACACCTTATTAGGACTCATTGGTGCCAACTAACCCTCATTGTCCCTAAACCCACTTTATTGTGCCATCATTGGTCCTAAACACAACGTATTGGTTATATGCACACATTAGTGGGACTCATTGGTCCCAACTAAACACACCTTATTGGGCCATAATTGGTCGTAAACACAACTTATTGGTTATATACACACTTTATTGGGAGTCATTGGTCCCAACCGACCCTCATTACCCTACTAAACACTCCTTATAGGGCCATCATTGGTCCTAAACACAACTTATTGGTTATATACAAACCTTAGTGGGACTCATTACTCCCAACTAAACACACATTATTGGACCATCATTGGTCCTAAACACAACTTATTGGTTATATACACACAATACTAGGACTTATTGGTTCTAACTGACCCTCATTGCCTTACGAAACACACCTTATTGGGCCATCATTGGTCCTAAACATAATTTATTTATTATATACACACCTTAGTGGGACTCATTAGTCCCAACTAAACACACCATATTGGGCCATAATTGGTCGTAAACACAACTTATTGGTCATATAAACACCTTATTAGGAATCATTGGTGCCAACTAACCCTCATTGTCCCTAAACCCACTTTATTGTGCCATCATTGGTCCTAAACACAACGTATTGGTTATATGCACACATTAGTGGGACTCATTGGTCCCAACTAAACACACCTTATTGGGCCATAATTGGTCGTAAACACAATTTATTGGTTATATACACACCTTATTGGGACTCATTGGTCCTAACGGACCCTCATTGCCCTTAAACACACATTATTGGGCCATCATTGGTCCTTAACACAACTTATTGGTTATATAAGACACACCTTACTAGGACTTATTGGTCCCAACCGACCCTCATTGCCCTACTAAACACTCCTTATAGGGCCATCATTGGTCCTAAACACAACTTATTGGTTATATACACACTTTATTGGGAGTCATTGGTCCCAACCGACCCTCATTGCCCTACTAAACACTCCTTATAGGGCCATCATTGGTCCTAAACACAACTTATTGGTTATATACAAACCTTAGTGGGACTCATTACTCCCAACTAAACACACATTATTGGGCCATCATTGGTCCTAAACACAACTTATTGGTTATATACACACCTTACTAGGACTTATTGGTTCTAACTGACCCTCATTGCCTTACGAAACACACCTTATTGGGCCATCATTGGTCCTAAACATAATTTATTTATTATATACACACCTTAGTGGGACTCATTAGTCCCAACTAAACACACCATATTGGGCCATAATTGGTCGTAAACACAACTTATTGGTTATATAAACACCTTATTAGGACTCATTGGTGCCAACTAACCCTCATTGTCCCTAAACCCACTTTATTGTGCCATCATTGGTCCTAAACACAACGTACTGGTTATATGCACACATTAGTGGGACTCATTGGTCCCAACTAAACACACCTTATTGGGCCATAATTGGTCGTAAACACAACTTATTGGTTATATACACACTTTATTGGGACTCATTGGTCCCAACTGACCTTCATTGCCCTTAAACACACATTATTGGGCCATCATTGGTCCTAAACACACCTTATTGGTTATATAAGACACACCTTACTAGGACTTATTGGTCCCAACCGACCCTCGTTGCCCTACTAAACACTCCTTATAGGGCCATCATTGGTCCTAAACACAACTTATTGGTTATATACAAACCTTAGTGGGACTCATTAGTCCCAAACTAAACACACAATATTGGGCCATCATTGGTCCTAAACACAACTTATTGGTTATATACACACCTTACTAGCACTTATTGGTTCTAACCGACCCTCATTGCCCTACTAAACACACCTTATTGGGCCATCATTGGTCCTAAACATAATTTATTGGTTATATACACACCTTAGTGGGACTCATTAGTCCCAACTAAACACACAATATTGGGCCATAATTGGTCGTAAACACAACTTATTGGTTATATAAACACCTTATTAGGACTCATTGTTGCCAACTGACCCTCATTGTCCCTAAACCCACTTTATTGTGCCATCATTGGTCCTAAACACAACGTATTGGTTACATGCACACATTAGTGGGACTCATTGGTCCCAACTAAACACACCTTATTGGGCCATAATTGGTCGTAAACACAACTTATTGGTTATATACACACTTTATTGGGACTCATTGGTCCCAACGGACCCTCATTGCCCTTAAACACACATTATTGGGCCATCATTGTTCCTAAACACAACTTATTGGTTATATACACACCTTACTAGGACTTATTGGTTCTAACCGACCCTCATTGCCCTACTAAACACACCTTATTGGGCCATCATTGGTCCTAAACATAATTTATTGGTTATATACACACCTTACTGGGACTCATTAGTCCCAACTAAACACACCATATTGGGCCATAATTGGTCGTAAACACAACTTATTGGTTATATAAACACCTTATTAGGACTCATTGGTGCCAACTAACCCTCATTGTCCCTAAACCCACTTTATTGTGCCATCATTGGTCCTAAACACAACGTATTAGTTATATGCACACATTAGTGGGACTCATTGGTCCCAACTAAACACACCTTATTGGGCCATAATTGGTCGTAAACACAACTTATTGGTTATATACACACTTTATTGGGAGTCATTGGTCCCAACCGACCCTCATTGCCCTACTAAACACTCCTTATAGGGCCATCATTGGTCCTAAACACAACTTATTGGTTATATACAAACCTTAGTGGGACTCATTACTCCCAACTAAACACACATTATTGGGCCATCATTGGTCCTAAACACAACTTATTGGTTATATACACACCTTACTAGGACTTATTGGTTCTAACTGACCCTCATTGCCTTACGAAACACACCTTATTGGGCCAACATTGGTCCTAAACATAATTTATTTATTATATACACACCTTAGTGGGACTCATTAGTCCCAACTAAACACACCATATTGGGCCGTAATTGGTCGTAAACACAACTTATTGGTTATATAAACACCTTATTAGGACTCATTGGTGCCAACTAACCCTCATTGTCCCTAAACCCACTTTATTGTGCCATCATTGGTCCTAAACACAACGTATTGGTTATATGCACACATTAGTGGGACTCATTGGTCCCAACTAAACACACCTTATTGGGCCATAATTGGTCGTAAACACAACTTATTGGTTATGTACACACTTTATTGGGACTCATTGGTCCCAACTGACCTTCATTGCCCTTAAACACACATTATTGGGCCATCATTGGTCCTAAACACACCTTATTGGTTATATAAGACACACCTTACTAGGACTTATTGGTCCCAACCGACCCTCGTTGCCCTACTAAACACTCCTTATAGGGCCATCATTGGTCCTAAACACAACTTATTGGTTATATACAAACCTTAGTGGGACTCATTAGTCCCAAACTAAACACACATTATTGGGCCATCATTGGTCCTAAACACAACTTATTGGTTATATACACACCTTACTAGCACTTATTGGTTCTAACCGACCCTCATTGCCCTACTAAACACACCTTATTGGGCCATCATTGGTCCTAAACATAATTTATTGGTTATATACACACCTTAGTGGGACTCATTAGTCCCAACTAAACACACAATATTGGGCCATAATTGGTCGTAAACACAACTTATTGGTTATATAAACACCTTATTAGGACTCATTGGTGCCAACTGACCCTCATTGTCCCTAAACCCACTTTATTGTGCCATCATTGGTCCTAAACACAACGTATTGGTTACATGCACACATTAGTGGGACTCATTGATCCCAACTAAACACACCTTATTGGGCCATAATTGGTCGTAAACACAACTTATTGGTTATATACACACTTTATTGGGACTCATTGGTCCCAACGGACCCTCATTGCCCTTAAACACACATTATTGGGCCATCATTGTTCCTAAACACAACTTATTGGTTATATACACACCTTACTAGGACTTATTGGTTCTAACCGACCCTCATTGCCCTACTAAACACACCTTATTGGGCCATCATTGGTCCTAAACATAATTTATTGGTTATATACACACCTTAGTGGGACTCATTAGTCCCAACTAAACACACCATATTGGGCCATAATTGGTCGTAAACACAACTTATTGGTTATATAAACACCTTATTAGGACTCATTGGTGCCAACTAACCCTCATTGTCCCTAAACCCACTTTATTGTGCCATCATTGGTCCTAAACACAACGTATTGGTTATATGCACACATTAGTGGGACTCATTGGTCCCAACTAAACACACCTTATTGGGCCATAATTGGTCGTAAACACAACTTATTGGTTATATACACACTTTATTGGGAGTCATTGGTCCCAACCGACCCTCATTGCCCTACTAAACACTCCTTATAGGGCCATCATTGGTCCTAAACACAACTTATTGGTTATATACAAACCTTAGTGGGACTCATTACTCCCAACTAAACACACATTATTGGGCCATCATTGGTCCTAAACACAACTTATTGGTTATATACACACCTTACTAGGACTTATTGGTTCTAACTGACCCTCATTGCCTTACGAAACACACCTTATTGGGCCAACATTGGTCCTAAACATAATTTATTTATTATATACACACCTTAGTGGGACTCATTAGTCCCAACTAAACACACCATATTGGGCCATAATTGGTCGTAAACACAACTTATTGGTTATATAAACACCTTATTAGGACTCATTGGTGCCAACTAACCCTCATTGTCCCTAAACCCACTTTATTGTGCCATCATTGGTCCTAAACACAACGTATTGGTTATATGCACACATTAGTGGGACTCATTGGTCCCAACTAAACACACCATATTGGGCCATAATTGGTCGTAAACACAACTTATTGGTTATATACACACCTTATTGGGACTCATTGGTCCCAACGGACCCTCATTGCCCTTAAACACACATTATTGGGCCATCATTGGTCCTAAACACAACTTATTGGTTATATAAGACACACCTTACTAGGACTTATTGGTTCTAACCGACCCTCATTGCCCTACTAAACACACCTTATTGGGCCATCATTGGTCCTAAACATAATTTATTGGTTATATACACACCTTAGTGGGACTCATTAGTCCCAACTAAACACACCATATTGGGCCATAATTGGTCGTAAACACAACTTATTGGTTATATAAACACCTTATTAGGACTCATTGGTGCCAACTGACCCTCATTGTCCCTAAACCCACTTTATTGTGCCATCATTGGTCCTAAACACAACGTATTGGTTATATGCACACATTAGTGGGACTCATTGGTCCCAACTAAACACACCTTATTGGGCCATAATTGGTCGTAAACACAACTTATTGGTTATATACACACTTTATTGGGACTCATTGGTCCCAACTGACCCTCATTGCCCTTAAACACACATTATTGGGCCATCATTGGTCCTAAACACAACTTATTGGTTATATACACACCTTACTAGGACTTATTGGTTCTAACCGACCCTCATTGCCCTACTAAACACACCTTATTGGGCCATCATTGGTCCTAAACATAATTTATTGGTTATATACACACCTTAGTGGGACTCATTAGTCCCAACTAAACACACCATATTGGGCCATAATTGGTCGTAAACACAACTTATTGGTTATATAAACACCTTATTAGGACTCATTGGTGCCAACTAACCCTCATTGTCCCTAAACCCACTTTATTGTGCCATCATTGGTCCTAAACACAACGTATTGGTTATATGCACACATTAGTGGGACTCATTGGTCCCAACTAAACACACCTTATTGGGCCATAATTGGTCGTAAACACAACTTATTGGTTATATACACACTTTATTGGGAGTCATTGGTCCCAACCGACCCTCATTGCCCTACTAAACACTCCTTATAGGGCCATCATTGGTCCTAAACACAACTTATTGGTTATATACAAACCTTAGTGGGACTCATTACTCCCAACTAAACACACATTATTGGGCCATCATTGGTCCTAAACACAACTTATTGGTTATATACACACCTTACTAGGACTTATTGGTTCTAACTGACCCTCATTGCCTTACTAAACACACCTTATTGGGCCATCATTGGTCCTAAACATAATTTATTTATTATATACACACCTTAGTGGGACTCATTAGTCCCAACTAAACACACCATATTGGGCCATAATTGGTCGTAAACACAACTTATTGGTTATATAAACACCTTATTAGGACTCATTGGTGCCAACTAACCCTCATTGTCCCTAAACCCACTTTATTGTGCCATCATTGGTCCTAAACACAACGTATTGGTTATATGCACACATTAGTGGGACTCATTGGTCCCAACTAAACACACCTTATTGGGCCATAATTGGTCGTAAACACAATTTATTGGTTATATACACACCTTATTGGGACTCATTGGTCCCAACGGACCCTCATTGCCCTTAAACACACATTATTGGGCCATCATTGGTCCTTAACACAACTTATTGGTTATATAAGACACACCTTACTAGGACTTATTGGTCCCAACCGACCCTCATTGCCCTACTAAACACTCCTTATAGGGCCATCATTGGTCCTAAACACAACTTATTGGTTATATACAAACCTTAGTGGGACTCATTAGTCCCAACTAAACACACATTATTGGGCCATCATTGGTCCTAAACACAACTTATTGGTTATATACACACCTTACTAGGACTTATTGGTTCTAACCGACCCTCATTGCCCTACTAAACACACCTTATTGGGCCATCATTGGTCCTAAACATAATTTATTGGTTATATACACACCTTAGTGGGACTCATTAGTCCCAACTAAACACACCATATTGGGCCATAATTGGTCGTAAACACAACTTATTGGTTATATAAACACCTTATTAGGACTCATTGGTGCCAACTAACCCTCATTGTCCCTAAACCCACTTTATTGTGCCATCATTGGTCCTAAACACAACGTATTGGTTATATGCACACATTAGTGGGACTCATTGGTCCCAACTAAACACACCTTATTGGGCCATAATTGGTCGTAAACACAACTTATTGGTTATATACACACTTTATTGGGACTCATTGGTCCCAACGGACCCTCATTGCCCTTAAACACACATTATTGGGCCATCATTGGTCCTAAACACAACTTATTGGTTATATAAGACACACCTTACTAGGACTTATTGGTCCCAACCGACCCTCATTGCCCTACTAAACACTCCTTATAGGGCCATCATTGGTCCTAAACACAACTTATTGGTTATATACAAACCTTAGTGGGACTCATTAGTCCCAACTAAACACACATTATTGGGCCATCATTGGTCCTAAACACAACTTATTGGTTATATACACACCTTACTAGGACTTATTGGTTCTAACCGACCCTCATTGCCCTACTAAACACACCTTATTGGGCCATCATTGGTCCTAAACATAATTTATTGGTTATATACACACCTTAGTGGGACTCATTAGTCCCAACTAAACACACCATATTGGGCCATAATTGGTCGTAAACACAACTTATTGGTTATATAAACACCTTATTAGGACTCATTGGTGCCAACTGACCCTCATTGTCCCTAAACCCACTTTATTGTGCCATCATTGGTCCTAAACACAACGTATTGGTTATATGCACACATTAGTGGGACTCATTGGTCCCAACTAAACACACCTTATTGGGCCATAATTGGTCGTAAACACAACTTATTGGTTATATACACACTTTATTGGGACTCATTGGTCCCAACGGACCCTCATTGCCCTTAAACACACATTATTGGGCCATCATTGGTCCTAAACACAACTTATTGGTTATATACACACCTTACTAGGACTTATTGGTTCTAACCGACCCTCATTGCCCTACTAAACACACCTTATTGGGCCATCATTGGTCCTAAACATAATTTATTGGTTATATACACACCTTAGTGGGACTCATTAGTCCCAACTAAACACACCATATTGGGCCATAATTGGTCGTAAACACAACTTATTGGTTATATAAACACCTTATTAGGACTCATTGGTGCCAACTAACCCTCATTGTCCCTAAACCCACTTTATTGTGCCATCATTGGTCCTAAACACAACGTATTGGTTATATGCACACATTAGTGGGACTCATTGGTCCCAACTAAACACACCTTATTGGGCCATAATTGGTCGTAAACACAACTTATTGGTTATATACACACTTTATTGGGAGTCATTGGTCCCAACCGACCCTCATTGCCCTACTAAACACTCCTTATAGGGCCATCATTGGTCCTAAACACAACTTATTGGTTATATACAAACCTTAGTGGGACTCATTAGTCCCAACTAAACACACATTATTGGGCCATCATTGGTCCTAAACACAACTTATTGGTTATATACACACCTTACTAGGACTTATTGGTTCTAACTGACCCTCATTGCCTTACTAAACACACCTTATTGGGCCATCATTGGTCCTAAACATAATTTATTTATTATATACACACCTTAGTGGGACTCATTAGTCCCAACTAAACACACCATATTGGGCCATAATTGGTCGTAAACACAACTTATTGGTTATATAAACACCTTATTAGGACTCATTGGTGCCAACTAACCCTCATTGTCCCTAAACCCACTTTATTGTGCCATCATTGGTCCTAAACACAACGTATTGGTTATATGCACACATTAGTGGGACTCATTGGTCCCAACTAAACACACCTTATTGGGCCATAATTGGTCGTAAACACAATTTATTGGTTATATACACACTTTATTGGGACTCATTGGTCCCAACGGACCCTCATTGCCCTTAAACACACATTATTGGGCCATCATTGGTCCTTAACACAACTTATTGGTTATATAAGACACACCTTACTAGGACTTATTGGTCCCAACCGACCCTCATTGCCCTACTAAACACTCCTTATAGGGCCATCATTGGTCCTAAACACAACTTATTGGTTATATACAAACCTTAGTGGGACTCATTAGTCCCAAACTAAACACACATTATTGGGCCATCATTGGTCCTAAACACAACTTATTGGTTATATACACACCTTACTAGCACTTATTGGTTCTAACCGACCCTCATTGCCCTACTAAACACACCTTATTGGGCCATCATTGGTCCTAAACATAATTTATTGGTTATATACACACCTTAGTGGGACTCATTAGTCCCAACTAAACACACCATATTGGGCCATAATTGGTCGTAAACACAACTTATTGGTTATATAAACACCTTATTAGGACTCATTGGTGCCAACTGACCCTCATTGTCCCTAAACCCACTTTATTGTGCCATCATTGGTCCTAAACACAACGTATTGGTTACATGCACACATTAGTGGGACTCATTGGTCCCAACTAAACACACCTTATTGGGCCATAATTGGTCGTAAACACAACTTATTGGTTATATACACACTTTATTGGGACTCATTGGTCCCAACGGACCCTCATTGCCCTTAAACACACATTATTGGGCCATCATTGGTCCTAAACACAACTTATTGGTTATATACACACCTTACTAGGACTTATTGGTTCTAACCGACCCTCATTGCCCTACTAAACACACCTTATTGGGCCATCATTGGTCCTAAACATAATTTATTGGTTATATACACACCTTAGTGGGACTCATTAGTCCCAACTAAACACACCATATTGGGCCATAATTGGTCGTAAACACAACTTATTGGTTATATAAACACCTTATTAGGACTCATTGGTGCCAACTAACCCTCATTGTCCCTAAACCCACTTTATTGTGCCATCATTGGTCCTAAACACAACGTATTGGTTATATGCACACATTAGTGGGACTCATTGGTCCCAACTAAACACACCTTATTGGGCCATAATTGGTCGTAAACACAACTTATTGGTTATATACACACTTTATTGGGAGTCATTGGTCCCAACCGACCCTCATTGCCCTACTAAACACTCCTTATAGGGCCATCATTGGTCCTAAACACAACTTATTGGTTATATACAAACCTTAGTGGGACTCATTAGTCCCAACTAAACACACATTATTGGGCCATCATTGGTCCTAAACACAACTTATTGGTTATATACACACCTTACTAGGACTTATTGGTTCTAACTGACCCTCATTGCCTTACTAAACACACCTTATTGGGCCATCATTGGTCCTAAACATAATTTATTTATTATATACACACCTTAGTGGGACTCATTAGTCCCAACTAAACACACCATATTGGGCCATAATTGGTCGTAAACACAACTTATTGGTTATATAAACACCTTATTAGGACTCATTGGTGCCAACTAACCCTCATTGTCCCTAAACCCACTTTATTGTGCCATCATTGGTCCTAAACACAACGTATTGGTTATATGCACACATTAGTGGGACTCATTGGTCCCAACTAAACACACCTTATTGGGCCATAATTGGTCGTAAACACAATTTATTGGTTATATACACACCTTATTGGGACTCATTGGTCCCAACGGACCCTCATTGCCCTTAAACACACATTATTGGGCCATCATTGGTCCTTAACACAACTTATTGGTTATATAAGACACACCTTACTAGGACTTATTGGTCCCAACCGACCCTCATTGCCCTACTAAACACACCTTATTGGGCCATAATTGGTCGTAAACACAACTTATTGGTTATATACACACTTTATTGGGAGTCATTGGTCCCAACCGACCCTCATTGCCCTACTAAACACTCCTTATAGGGCCATCATTGGTCCTAAACACAACTTATTGGTTATATACAAACCTTAGTGGGACTCATTAGTCCCAACTAAACACACATTATTGGGCCATCATTGGTCCTAAACACAACTTATTGGTTATATACACACCTTACTAGGACTTATTGGTTCTAACTGACCCTCATTGCCTTACTAAACACACCTTATTGGGCCATCATTGGTCCTAAACATAATTTATTGATTATATACACACCTTAGTGGGACTCATTAGTCCCAACTAAACACACCATATTGGGCCATAATTGGTCGTAAACACAACTTATTGGTTATATAAACACCTTATTAGGACTCATTGGTGCCAACTAACCCTCATTGTCCCTAAACCCACTTTATTGTGCCATCATTGGTCCTAAACACAACGTATTGGTTATATGCACACATTAGTGGGACTCATTGGTCCCAACTAAACACACCTTATTGGGCCATAATTGGTCGTAAACACAACTTATTGGTTATATACACACTTTATTGGGACTCATTGGTCCCAACTGACCCTCATTGCCCTTAAACACACATTATTGGGCCATCATTGGTCCTAAACACAACTTATTGGTTATATAAGACACACCTTACTAGGACTTATTGGTCCCAACCGACCCTCATTGCCCTACTAAACACTCCTTATAGGGCCATCATTGGTCCTAAACACAACTTATTGGTTATATACAAACCTTAGTGGGACTCATTAGTCCCAAACTAAACACACATTATTGGGCCA